>CAJHQP010007895.1:0-29759 GCA_905132765.1 Moricandia arvensis
AAGTTTTAAAAGGAATTGTTTTTGTGATCCAATCCAAGGTGTCTAACTATTCTAGGTCTTTCAACAACTACATGGATTTCAATTGGTGGCATCATGCTCGTACACATAGCTCTCATGGGCACTCACCTTAGTTAGTTTTATTTAATGAGAGTCTTAACCTGGAATTGTTGTGGAATGGGAAGCAAATGGACAATTAGCTAACTCAGAGATATATGGCATAAACATAAACCGATTGTTTTTTTTTGTTGGTAACAAAACTGGATTTCAATTTCATTCAAGGTTTTCAATTGCACATCGGGTTTGATAACCTTGTTACGGTGGATCCAAATGGCTCAAGCGGAGGATTATCTTTATGACCTTTGTATATGGAGATCTGGTTCAAAAACTACGGGAACAAGTATGAGAAAGATTAACGAGATATGGCTTAGGAAGGTCAGACCCCTGGTTTGTGATTAGAGATCTCAATAAAATTACTGAAAAACATGAGAAACGAGGAGGTGCTTTACGACATGCATGCTATTTTGTTCCATTTAATATTATGACTAGAAATTTTGGTCTGCTGGAATTTCCGGCCTTGGGAAATCAAATGCCATAGCAAGGAAGAAGAGGAAGAGGAAAATAAATGATTTGGTGTAGACTAGACCGTGCCCTAGAAAATGAAGACTGACATACGTTTTTCCCTTGTTCTTTTACAGAGTATTTGGGTTTGGTGGGTTCTGATCATATTCCAGTGGTACCTTATCTTGAACACAAACCATCTCGAAGGCGGAGTCAGTTTCAGTTTGATAAACGATGGATAGGACAAGATGGTTTACTGGAAACTATTGGTAGAGGCTGGGAGGATTCAGTGGATGGCAACACTAAGGATTTTGTCATGAAAATTAGTGAATGTCAACATGAAATAGCTCTCTGGCCAAAGAATAATCCACCATACGGAAAGGAGAAAATTACCGAGCTTCAACATGCCTTGGAGCAAGTACAAACGGTAGTAGATGCAGAAGGAGATTTTGGAAGTTTCTAGGAAATTACAGGAGGCATAAAAAGATGAGGAGGATTACTGGCAACATAAGAGTAGAAATACGTGGCATGCATGACGGGACCCTCAATACCAAATTTTATCATGCATTAACAAAACAACGGAGTACTCGAAATAGGATTGTGGGACTACATGATGAGGATAGGAACTGGATAACGGAGGACAAAGGTGTAGAAAAAGTGGCAGTGGTTTATTTTGAGGACTTATTTTGTACCACCTCTCCTTCGGAGTTTGAAAGTTTTCTTTATGAGATTGTACCATGTCTTACTCCTCAGACGTATCAACGTTTGATTATGATGGCGACAGAGGATGAGATTAGACGAGCTTTGTTTATGATGAACCCGGAGAGAGATCGTGGCACCCGGAGAAAGCTCTTGACCTGGATGTAATGATAACACGTTTCTTACAAATTCTTGGCCCATTATTAAGAAGGACCTGGTTGATCTGGTAAATATTTTTTTGACAACTGGGAGGATGGATTCAAGGTTGCACATTACAAATATCTGTTTGATTCCAAAAACAGAGCGACCTACAAGGATGACAAAGTTAAGGCCGATAAGTCTTTCTAATGTAGGCTATAAGATAATTTCCAAGGTTTTATGCCAAAGATTGAAGTATTGTCTTCCATCACTTATTTCAGAAACTCAGTCAGCCTTTGTTCTCAGGAGATTGATCTCGGAAAACATCCTCATAGCAGGAAATGTTCTCGAGAGATTGATCTCAGGAAATGTTTCATGGGTTAAGGACCAATAAGTCATGCCAAAGCAAGTTCATAGCCATTAAAAAAGATACGAGTAAAGCGTACGATCGGGTGGAATATGCATTTATTCACTACAAGAAAACGTTTGGTTAACGACCAAAAGTTGCGACCACAGAATGGTGGTCGTAATTTTCCTTCTGTGTTACGACCAGTTAACAACCAAAGTGATATTGGTCGTAAAACTGAAGTAAAATTGGGACCACATATGTTGGTAGTAAAGCAAAAGTAACTTAACCTCTAATTTACGACCAAAAGAAAAAGTGGTCGTAAAGTAGAAGTTAGTTGACTACGGAGTTACGACCAAATACGTAGCTTCGCATTAACGACCAAATTACATGCACGTGGTAGTTTATTCGAAGTAACATAGTTTTGGTCGTAAATAGGGGGTAATATTCCCCACGACCAAATTACATCCACGTGGTAGTTTATTCGAAGTAACATAGTTTTGGTCGTAAATATGGGGTAATATTCCCCACCTACCATTCTCGAAATTTGCCTATAAATACAATCTCATCTTCCATTTTTTAGTTACACAGAAAAAAAAACTAAACAAGATTTTCCAAAAATAAACGAAACAAGATAGAGTAAAAAATGTCTCGAGATATTTATGAGCTTCGAAGTTGGATGTATACACATAAAGATTCTGAGGGAAGAGTGACATCGGAGTTTCTCAACGGGGCAGAAATATTCATGTACCAGGCCGGAAACACGTCTCTCACGAAGGAAACGGGTAAAATGTTCTGTCCATGTGTAAAGTGCAAGAATACAAAATTCGCTCTTAGTGAAACGGTTTGGAAGCATATAGTTAACAGAGGATTTACTCCACATTACTACATTTGGTTTCATCATGGAGAAGGTGATAGTATGAATGAAGCTAGTAGTAGTAATCAGTTTGAAAATATTCGTAATAGATCACAACATTTACCTTCGGAGGATCAGGTGGTAGATCATGATAGGATGCATGAAATGGTTACTAATGCATTTCGTGAAACAAATCCAGTAATTGGTGCAGAAGTAGAAAATGTAGAGGTGGGAGTAGAAAATGTAGAAGGACCTAACTTGGAAGCCAAAAGATTTTATGACATGTTAGCCGCTGCTAATCAGCCAATTTATGAAGGTTGTAGAGATGGTCTTTCTAAGTTATCATTGGCAGCTAGGATGATGAATATCAAAACTGATTATAACTTACCTGAAGTTTGTATGGATGCATGGGCGGAGTTGTTTAAAGAGTATTTGCCTGAAGATAATGTGAGTGCTGAATCTTATTATGAGATTCAAAAACTGGTTCATAGTCTTGGCTTACCTTCAGAGATGATAGATGTCTGTATAGACAACTGTATGATCTTCTGGAGGAAAGATGCAGAGTTGTTGGAGTGTCGATTTTGTAAGAAGCCACGATATAAACCACAAGGACGTGGACGAACTAGGGTACCGTACCAGCGGATGTGGTACTTACCTATTACGGATAGGCTGAAGAGATTATATCAATCTGAAAAGACTGCGGCAGCGATGAGATGGCATGCAGAACATACTCAGAAGGATGGCGAGATCAATCATCCCTCAGATGCAAAAGCGTGGAAACACTTGAATTCGGTGCACAAGGATTTTGCAAGCAACATTCGCAATGTTTATCTTGGATTATGCACAGATGGATTTAGTCCTTTTGGAATGTCTGGAAGGCAATACTCACTTTGGCCAGTCATCTTGACGCCATACAACCTTCCACCAGAGATGTGTATGCAAAGGGAATTTCTTTTCATGAGTATATTGATACCTGGGCCTAAGCATCCAAAGCGGTCCCTCGATGTTTTCTTACAACCTCTGATAGAAGAATTGAAAGAATTGTGGTCAACAGGGGTGGAAACATATGATTGTTCAACGAGAACCAACTTTACAATGCGAGCCGTTCTTCTGTGGACTATCAGTGACTTTCCAGCATATGGGATGCTATCAGGTTGGACTACGCATGGGAGACTAGCGTGTCCTTATTGTATGGGAAGCACTAGCGCATTTCAACTGAAGCATGGTAGGAAGACTTCTTGGTTTGATGAAAATCGGAAATTTCTCCCTCTTAGCCATCCGTATCGACGAAACAGAACGTTATTCAAGGCAAAAGTGGTTGTACGGGACACCGCACCTCCTTATTTATCTGGAGAGGAAATTGAGAAAGATATCGATTACTATGGTGCACAAGAAACAGTCAAGAGAGGAGGTAATTGGCATACTCCGGCAAATATGGCTGATGGTTACGGTACACAGCATAACTGGCACAAAAAGAGTATATTCTGGGAACTTCCATACTGGAAGGATTTACTGTTGCGACACAATCTAGATGTGATGCATATAGAGAAGAACTTCTTTGAGAACATCATAAATACATTACTGAATGTACCCGGGAAGACAAAAGATAACAAGAACTCGAGGTTGGATTTGCCTGGGTTATGTTGTAGGAGTGAGCTGCATATTAAAAGCGATGGGAAAATTCCAGTTCCTATTTTCAGATTGTCAGCAGAAGCGAAGGCGGCGTTGTTCAAGTGGGTGGCATCAGATGTGAAGTTTTCCGATGGATACGTTTCAAATCTATCTAGATGTGTTGAGCAGGGACAAAAGTTTTCTGGGATGAAGAGTCATGACTGTCATGTATTTATGCAACGACTTCTACCATTTGCCTTTGCGGAGTTGCTTCCAAACAATGTTCACGAAGCACTTGCAGGTAACTTTTCATTTAAATATATAACAGATTTGCATGTCGGAGTGTTATATCTTATTAACATGCAATTAATTGGATTAACAGGTATTGGAGCTTTTTTTAGGGATCTCAGCTCACGTACATTAACTGAAGATATCATCAGTCAACTTGATGATAATATTCCGATCTTGATGTGTAATCTTCAGAAAATTTTTCCGCCATCCTTTTTTGACGTCATGGAACATCTAGTTCTCCATCTCCCACACGAGGCATTGCTACGTGGACCGGTACATAACGGATGGATGTATCCCTACGAGCGATCCATGAAGTATTTAAAAGGGAAAGCAAAAAATCATGCAAGGGTGGAAGGTTCAATAGTTGCTGGGAGCTTGAATGAGGAAACATCTCACTTTACTTCGTACTACTTTGGCTCAAAAGTCCGTACACGAAAACGGGCTCCGAGTAGATATGACGATGGTGGTGTTATTCCGACTTATATTGAAAAGGATGTTCCTGACATATTCTGTCAGATTGGACGTCTAGGTGGAAAACTAAAAGAAGTTTGGTGGTCAAGTACAGAAGATGCTCACAGTGCCCACACATATATACTACTTAATTGCGAGGAGATGCAAGAATTTGAAAGGTAATTAATTATATAAGTTAAAATTACATGTTTGATATGATATTTAATTAATATTTGATGATCTATCCTTTGTTAAAACAGCGATTTCGTTGCACAAGTTGAAGAAGCTTTACCAGGAATATCAATTAATGATCTCAACAAAAGGAAAGATCAACACTTTGTGCAGTGGTTAAAAACACAGGTAAACCAATATATATATAATTAATATATATATATATATAATGTTATTTTAACTATGAATTAAACCACTTATACATGTACAGGTTAAGTATGATGATCCATACTATAGTGCGTGGGTTCATGAATTGATACAAGGTCCAATTGCTAAGGTGACCACAGCACCTATGTATTTCACACGAGGTTACACTTTTCATACTTACGAGTATGGAAGTCGTCGAGCAACGGTGAACTATGGAGTATGTGTAAAAGGCGAAACAGATTTCTACGGAATCTTGCAAGAGATCATCGAGGTGGAATTCCCTGGATTAGTGAAGATGAAATGTGTCCTCTTCAAATGTGATTGGTTCGACCCGACGGTTAATAGGGGTATTCGGTATAACAAATTTGGAGTTGTGGATATCAATTCAAGACGGAGGTACAACAAATTTGAGCCCTACATCTTGGCATCTCAAGCAGACCAAGTTTGTTTTATTCCATATCCGCGGATTAGACAATCTGGAATATCCTGGTTAGCCGCTATTAAAGTTACACCTCGGGGTCGTGTAGTGAGTGACGATGAACAACCGCCTTTGCAAGGAGATGCCGTTAACGAAGTGGCAATGCCTGAACAACCTGTTGATGAAATTTTACTTGTTGATCCTCAGAACCTAGGATATGAAGATCTTCCAGATGATTTAGTGGATGAAGGCAATGAAGATGAATTTGAAGAAAATGATGAAATAGATGATGGTTCAGAAGATGATGACGAGTAATAACATATATATATATATGTACTTTGTATTGTATTAATGTTTTTGAATTTTTGTATAATTAATACTTTTAGAGTTTTAGTATTTTTTAATATTAATTAAAAAATTTCTGATATATTGAGGTTTAGAGTTTTAAAATGATATACTTATGAAGGCAATGAAGTTTGGGGTTTGGGGTTTGGGGTTTGGGGTTTCGGACATAGGGTATAGACAACTGTAGTCCCTTTTTGGTCGTAACTCTTGGTCCCTTTTTGGTCGTAAATGTTGGTCCCTGTCTGGTCGTAAATCACTGGTGGTCCCAGTCTGGTCGTAAAACACAGGTGGTCCCAGGATGGTCGTAATATATATATATTTTAAAAATTGGTCCCTTTTTGGTCGTAAAATTTCCCTATAAATACCAAGTCCCATTCGAAATTGGACATCAAAACACAAACAAAACATCTATTTCTTTAAACATCAAAACACAAAATTCTTTGTAAAAAACATATAGTTTATAGTTTTTGCCTAAGAAATTTGTAAAAATATCTTAGACATATGCTTCCATAGATTTGAAATATTTCTATGGAAACTTTGCCTAAGATATTTATACATTTCTTAGGAATATTTTTTTTCATGACTTTCTTTTTGGTGGTAAATGGGATGTAATGTTTGAATTTGACTTTCTTTTGTCGTAACGTAGAAGTAAAAGTTTGGTCCCGAAGTGGTCGTAAAGCCTTGTAGATTCTTATTGGTTGTTAATTAAAAGTAAAGGTTGGACTCTAAGTGGTCGTAAATAAATATAGAATCTTATTGGTCGTAATGTTGTCACTAGTGGTTGCTGATTAGTCGTAACACGTGGTCCCTAAGTGGTGGTAAATTCATTTTGGTCGTAATCTAGAAGTAGTTTACGACCACATTACGACCACAGGTAAATCCCTATATAAACTCATCGGCCAGAGCTCACTTCGTCGTTCACCATACTCTCTCACTAGCCACCACTTTCCCTCTCTTCAGGTATGTTTTTTTTTTCGGTTTTAGTTTTAGTTTTTAGTTTAGGTGGTTAGTTTAGGTGGTTAGTTTAGGTGGTAATTAGATTAGGTTTGGAATTGGTTTAGCACAGGATTAGATTATTTATATTAGATAATTAGTATTTAATTACTTTTAAAATTATTTTGGAATTAATTGTTTCTAATCATAATTTTTATTTGTATATGTAGATATGTCCGGGAGAAAGAGATTAAGAAATCACGCAGAGAGAAGCCAAACTGCTTCTTACGGCGAAACATTTCTCGGTTCGTCGTCGTCGGATCCATCAGCTACTAGCTCTGGCACAGCCCGAGAGTTTGTCGTCCCTGAGACCGCGGCCCAAGGCACTCAACCATCTTATGTGCCTCCTCCTCCGTTTGTGCCACCCCAGCAGCCTCTTGATCAGTTTGACGCCGTGTCTCCCTACTATCCGCAGCAGGATGATCATCAGCAGTATCGTGATCATCATCTGCATCATGATCATCATCATCAGCAGCAGCAGCAGCAGCAACATCAGCAGCAACAGCATCATGTCCCTCCTCCAGTCCATGAAGCTGCTCCGCCTCCTCCTCCGGGTGTCCATCCGGATTTGCTTGTGCCACCGGATGCTCCCTACGCTAGATACACAGTGGAAGATCTTCTCCAAATGCCGGGCCGAGAAGGTTTACCTATCATCGATCCAGATCGACCACCAAACACGCTCTGGTAATTTTAATTATGATTTTTTTCATATATATGAAATTTTAATTATATATATTTTCATCTAACATTAATCATGAATTTTCAATTTTTTTATAGGTTTCCAACAGATAATCGCTTGGGACGGAGCGTCGCAAACATCATAAGGTCGAACTTCCGGGAGCCTCATCCGAACTGGTCCCTTACACCGGACCACGTTCGGAGGACTTGGTTCAAATGTTTTGCGGTAAGTTATTTTCTTTCTTACTTAAATTAATTTATTTCACTTTTTAATTTTATTTAAATTAAATATTTAATTATTTCATTTAATTATTTTAATTATTTTTCGCAGCAAAAATGGAACTGGTCTATTGCGGTCAACGAGAGCGTGAAGGAAGGGTTTTACGAGAAGGCGCGAGAACGCCTTAAGAATATTGTCGGCGATTGGAAGGATAAGTGGAGGTTTGATCCCGAGGTCAGCAAATGTAAACCGACCTACATCAGCGATTACGTTTGGAATGGCTTGACGGCTTATTGGAGTATGCCGAAGTCAGTTAAAACTTCGGCCCGTTGCTCCAACAACCGAATGGCGCGTGATGCTGAGGGTAATTTGGTCGTTGTGCCCCACACTTCTGGACAGACTTCTCATGCAGGGAAAGCTCTACAAATTGTAAGTACTAGCTAAAATTTAAAAAAACAAAATTTAAAAATTTTTAATTTGTTTTTAGCTTTTTAATAATTAAATTGTTTATTGATATATTAATTAATTAGTTTAATATATATTAATTATGTTGTTCTGTAGGCTGCGGTGGAAGGAGCACCACCGTCTCTTGCCCGACTTTACAAGTTGACCCATCAGCGTTCTGACGGGACGTTTGTAGATCCCCGAGCAGAGAAGATCTACAACGATGTTGAGGAGCAGATTCAGGAGGTCCAGACCCAGTTGACGGTGGAACAAGGGGAACCCGTTCAGTTATCCATTGTTGAACAAGATAAAATTTTTGAGAAGGTAATTAATTATTATTTGATTTTATAGTTAATTATGTATATACTAACTCATTTAATTAATTTAAATTATTTTAAATGAAGGTTATCCCGAAGAAGAGGGGACGAATGATCGGGATCGGTACGGTGAACGATGTCCCGAGGGCTAGAGCTGAATACGCTACAAGACAGCAAGAAGAATCTCAACAGCTCCGAACCGATTTGACAACCGCCAACCAAGTCATTTCGACCCTCCGGACGGACAACGAGGCCAACAGGAACCACATTAGGGCCATGGCGGAGATGTTTGATGTTATGGCGGAAACAAACCCAGCCCTTGCGGAAATGTGGAGACCTCGACGTTCAACGATCTATCCCGACCTAACTCCAGACGAACGAGCAAATGCAGAGCGATGTGCCGATGAACATACCTCCCAGTTTTTCGCAGACATTAATCTTAATAATTAATTAATTAGTTTTCTTATGTAATTTGAATATATATTTTTATTATGTTTTGGATATATTAAGTTAAGTTTATATATTTTCGAAACTGAAGGATTTTTAATTAAATATTAAATTTCGTAAATTAAAAATTTTAAATTTGTGAATTTTAAAAGGTGAAATTTTATTTTATTTCTAGAGGTGAAGTGGTCGTACGAAATAAATCAAACCGAAGTTATCTAGTCGTACAATTTACGACCAAGTTGTGTCTATGGTTCAAGACTCGAGGTTATGTGGTCGTACATTTTACCTCCATTTAAATACTGTTTTACGTTGGATTTGACTTCTACTTTACGACCAGGATTTACGACCAATTTACGTCTAAATTGGTGGACGTAACTTTACGTCAAATCAACCTCTAGTGTACGACTACGCGTTTTACATCCGTGTTACGACCAAACTTTTTAGTCGTAAAATTTAAGTCTACGTTACGACCAAAATTGAATTACGACGGGCTAGTAACGACTAAACGATTTTCGTTGTTATGTGGTCGTAAAAGGACATTTACGACCAGATAACTTCTAAATGAGTGGTCGTTATGCCCACGTTTTCTTGTAGTGATTCATGCATCACTCTAAAATATGGGATTTGATATCAAGTGGGTCTAGTTGATAATGCAATGTATATCTTCGGTTCAATATCGGATGGACACCCAAAGGAACATATAGTTCCTCAGAGAGGTTTACGACAAGGTGATCCGCTTTCTCGTTATTTATTCATATTATGTACGGAGGCCCTAATTGTGAATATCAAAAAGGCTAAACGAATGAAACAACTGACAGAAATGAAGGTTGCAAGGGCATGCCCATCGATATCGCATCTCCTATTTGCAGATGATAGTCTTTTTTTTTGCAAGACACAAAAGGAAGAATGTCAAACCATTCTCAGGATTTTGAAGGAATATGAGGTTGTGTCTGGGCAACTGATAAACTTTCAAAATCATCTCTTTAATTTGGACATAAGGTCGACGAACCTAGCCGGAAGGAGCTCCGGATATTTTGGGAATCCAAAATATAGGCGGAATGGGATCATATCTGGGAATTCCAGAGAGGTTGGGGTTCTAAGACTCAAAATTTTAGTTTCATCCAGGACCGTTTAAATAACCGGGTTAATGGATGCACGTTCAAGTTCTTCACCAAGGGGGACAATGAAGTGATTGTCAAATCAATAGTTACCGCCTTACCTAATCACATAATGTCATGCTTTCGATTACCCAAAGCTGTCACGGCGAAACTGACGAGTGTGGTGGCACATTTTTGGTGGAGCTCAAGTGGAAATACGAAAGGCATGCATTGGAAATCATGGTATAAACTTTGTAAGCACAAAGATGATGGAGGATTGGGTTTCAAAGACCTCACGGATTTCAACACGACTATGTTGGGGAAACAACTTTGGCGGTTAATAGAAAAGCCAAAAAATTTATTTGCCTGAGTCTTTTAAGGGTCGGTATTTCAGCAATGCATCACCCCTAGAACCGATTAGATCATACTCACTTTCATATGGATGGTGTAGTATTGTCTCTGCTAGATTTCTGGTTAACAAATGGCTAATGAAACGGGTGGGATCAGGATCGGCTATTTCAGTATGGAATGATCTTTGGCTCCCATCCACTCGCCCGAGACCAGCAAACAAAATTCAACTTAATTCTTACCCTGATCTTAGAGTGGATTATTTCATAAATACATCAACTCGAACTTGGAAATCTCAGATAATTCAGTCTTTGGTTGAACCACAAGGTGCGAAATATTGTAGAGAGTATAACAGTGAGTCGGACTCATATAGGTGATCGAGATGGATGGCATTTCACCAATAATGGGAAATACCCAATCAAATCTGGTTACAGGGTGGAAAGGGTATATCCTGATAGAGAGAAAACTCTACCAGAATATGGACCCACGGTTGTTTTTTAAAGGCTTTTTTCGAGAAAATACGATGTCCACCGAAAATGAAACATTTCTTATGGCAAATAGTGTCATGATGTATAGCAGTTAAGAAAAACTTGTGAGCGAGAGGGATTAAAGGTGATGTTCAATGTGCAAGATGCGGAGAAGACAAAAAATCAATAAACCATGTGTTTTTTGAGTGTCCCACGACACTTCAAGATCATTTGGATCATTTGTTTTGGAGAGTCCCCCCTGCTAGAGAAGATCATCAATTTGTGTGGATCCTATGGTATATTTTGAAAGCACGAAATAATTTTTTTTGTTAGTAATTTGGATATTGATCCAAGGGACACTTTTAATTTGGCAGATACTGAATCTTTAATCTGGACTGAGGCACAAGCAAATCTCACACAAAGGGTCACCAATTCTTGAGAACAAGAGGAGTCACGTTTGCCTTCCATTCCAGGAAGGTGGTGCTTCACAGATGGGTCTTGGAAACAAAATGATAATTATTCGAGACAAAGTTGGTTTAGTACACTTGAAGATTTTGATGGACTGATGGGGGGATGGAATACAAGACCCACTCTTTCACCCCTTCACTCGAAATTCGAAGCACTCATTTGGGCAATGGAATGCATGAAGAACTTATGACAGTATCACGTCACATTTGCAACGAATTATTCTTAATTGGTGAAGATGGTTTCAGAACCAGGAGAATGGCCAGCATTTGCAAATTACTTGGAAGATATCAAGACCCTCATAAGCAGTTTCAACCATTGAGAGATCATTTATATACCTCGAACACAAATACAAGGGCGGACAGTCTTGCATGCAATGCCAAAAAGCAGTCGTCATTGTTGTTCATATGGATGCATAGTTCCCGGTTTGGTTTGCAGAGTCTTAATTAAATCTGTTATTTTTTACATCAAAAAGTCATTCTATTACTCAAAAAACATGAGGTGGTCTGAGAATCCAAACCGGAATAGAACAAGCAATAAAAACTAAATTACAGTGGAAAGTACGCGCCACTCTTGCTAGTCCGTCAGCTGATCGATTGTAAGTACGTGTAATGTGGCAAATACTGAAATCTTGGAATCTTCTCTTCAATGCTAAAAACTCTCCTAACTCTATTGAAAAGCTCGACCAGTCTTGTGGAGCTTGAATCATTGCGATTATCTCTTTACTATCAGTTCCAAAGCTTTGACAAGTTGTGTGCTGTAGCATTGCTTCCATCGCCCAGATCAAGGCTTCAAGTTCTGAGTGTAAAGAAGACATATGGTTTTCTTTATTCCTCAACCCCAACAGTTGTTCCTCTCCTTCTGCATCCATCCATACCCAGCCATAACCACTAAAACGCGCCTCATATGTCCAGAATCCATCAACAAAACAAATATTATTCAAGTTTGGGACTTGTATATTTGCTTTTCCTTTGGTAAGTTAGCCTCAAACCAAGCTTTGCATTCACTCTCTGCATAGCAAATCAGTCCAAATGGGTTCCTAGTAATTCCTTTGAATGATTTGTCATTACGAGCTTTCCATATATACCAAATAATCCATGGATAAGGGTCCATATCTAACATCGGGTCCTCAATAGCGTCCTTTCCCCAGAAGAGGTAGTCTAAATTTGTGTAAACACTTGAAGGTGGAATAACCCCTCGCTAGAAGAAAACAAGGGATTTCCGACTGCGGGTTTCGAGGAAATCAGTCATAAATTAAGCATTTACAAGTGTTTAGCGACTGACCGATGATGTCATAAAAGTGCTCGTCGCAAAATAAATCCGTCGTTCATCAGTCGGTAATTAACGACTGATTTAGTGACTATTTAGCAACTAACCTGCGACTGGCAACAGAGTTTGTTTTTGACTGAAATATTAGTCGTTAATTAGTCACAAAATGTTACTACCAAATAGCGACTGATTGCCGATTGATTTAGCTACCAATTAAAGACTAACTTAGGCATCAAAATGAAGTAACGCAAAGTTTTTACGACTGCATGCCGACGTCTTATTGACTCCTTCGCGACTGTTTAGCGACTGATAGCTGACTGATTCTACAACGATTTACCAGTTTTGTTTCCCTGTTTTGTTTCCCTATTTGTTTCTATATATTTGTTCGTTTAGTATTTGAAATTGGCAATAAAACTGAAACTAATGACATTCAAACAAACAAAATATAAACAAAACATAATATACACCAAGTATTCCAAATTTGCATTCAAAATGTACATATTTTGAAAAGAAAAACAACTCAACCCTTAAGAGTTGTTTCTAAGTTCAAAACACCAAAACACCAAACACACAAAAACAAAGTCTAAGCTTAATACAATAGTCCAAAGCAACTAAACCTACTTACTGAGCAGGGGGAGGAGATGATGTTTCACTGGCCATGAAATCTATGAATTTGGGGTCAGTTGCAAGCAAGTACTTTTTGACGAGGGTGAGCTCCGCCATCTCAGCCTGCTGAGCTGCTTCAGCCTTGGACCGGTCTTCTGCAGCCTTGGCAATCAGAGCAGCTTGTTCCTAGATTTTTCTTTCAGCTTCTTCAAGCTTTTGTTGCATATGTGTGAAAGAAGAGGAGATGGTCGGGTCATTTGGTCTTCTCTGAAGCTTTTTCTTTAGGCTTCCAATACCAAACAGATGTCCTCTGTCATTAGAGAAAGTTGACTGCAAAAACAAAACAAATAGTGAAAAGAATCAGTCATTACAAACCACTATCCAAATTCGAAAGTATAATCACATGGAGTCTAAATCAAAAACCTAAAGCCTGTGAATGTAAAATGAAAACCTAACCTGGAGAAACAACTCGTTATCCTCTTCTATTGTTAGGATTGGATGATGCCCCTCTGAGACACCTGTGTTATCCCTCTCTTGATTGGCCAACTTTGCTTCCTTGTTCTTCTTGTAAGCCTCAGCTACCTTCTCTGCCTTGAAATCTACAAACGTTCCATCTGCTTTTGTGTGAGCTCTAATGAATACTTCACCAAAGCTCACAGGTCTTCCCAATTCCACAGCCTGAAATGTAATAGAAGAAAGAATCAGAACATAAAAAGTTCAAAACAGAGAAAACAATCAGACAAAATGATAGAACAAAAGTGACAAAACATAAGAGGACTCACCATCTCTTGTTCAATTTGCATATAGGACTTCTGCCCCGAGCTGTTCTTGTAAATACCAAGATCATTACGGTCTGACATTCGAGCTGCTGATGTTGTGGAGCTCTTTGCCTTCGCTGGTTCAGTGTCCCAATGAGCAGTCATTTGTGCCCATAATGTATCTCCTATCCAGTTAGGTTGCTCTCGAGAAGTCCTTGCAGTGCTCACCATATCTTTCATGCGTAGCTGACAAATAGATTCAGAGTGTTGTTGAACAAGACCTGTCAACAATGGATTCCAAGTATGTGTTTTCTACAGAACAACATAGAAGTTAGGTGTTAGACATCAAAAACTAAAGAAGCAAAAGCTGCTGAAATTAGGACAATTCAAAGACAGAGAAGGTTACCGCAAATTCGAGGAAGTGTCGTTCTTGCCTTGGTCTAGGAACACAAGACCAGCTGTAAAATGGCCCATCAAACTTATTGGTAAAACTCTTGGTTATCTTACGGGTCAGCTTCGACTTGTCATAGCCAAACCTCCAAAGATATTCAAATCAGAAGACGATTATCAGGCACTCACTTAAGAAAATAACCAGAAACTCAATAGCAAAGGAACAAAGATATGAATGAGAAGCAGTGTTATTTCTCTATACTCGGACACAAACTTTTAATGTTCTATACTAACACAATCAGAGCAAATAATGTTCGATACTAACTTTCAACGCAGATCAAATAACCAAGTTCCCTTATCTACATTGTCATTCATAACACAAATAATCACTCTGCTTCTCTAACACATATTATCAGAACTAAAACAGAAACATCTAATAGCAATTACTAAACTCAAGAATCATAACATAAACATCTAAAAGCAATCACTAAACTAAACAATCCTAACATGAGCAGAAACAATAGCTTACCAGGTTGTCCCATGCTCGAGGTTGCGATATAGGACCGTTGTATACTCCTCTCGGCCTGGCTGGGCTAGCAGTGAGTTGAGAACAACCATCAGGTCCACAGAGAGATTAGGTTGTACGGGAGCTTTGACGTCTGCAAAATCATGTGGGTGTTTGTTGTCACTGTGTGAGTTTTGTGGCTGAGAACTGTGTGGCGATGGAGCTCCTTGAAGTGGAGCCGATGGAACTCGTAGAAGTGGAGCCGATTGAACTCCTTGAACAGGAGACGACTGAACTTCTTGAAGTGGAGCTAACGGAGATCGTCGAAGTGGAGCCGATGGAGCTCCTTCAGTAGACTGTCGGTCTTCATGCAGGTGTTGATGTAGCTTCACCGGAGGAAGACTGAGGTGCATGCGGGACAGATCCAGCAAGTGGGAAGGAGGCGCTAGGAAACAATACCCGCGGCGGTGGGTAATCCCTAACCGACGGTTGACGATTCTTGGGGAGAACCGGAGGAACTGAGGCTAATGCCGTTGCCCCAACGAAGTCGTACTGCAGTGGTAATGACGGAGGTCGCCGGTGAAGAGACGTGTTCGGCATGATAGTCTTATGCTTCCTCTTGCCACCCATTTACGGATAGATTATGGCTTCGGGTCGGAGAAGAAATTAGGGTTTCAGGTCAGGAATCAAAGATGGAAGAGAAGAGAGGAAATTAGGGTTTCGGAGGGAATCAAAGAGGAGAAGAGAAGAGATTACAGTTCGGATCAAGAGGAGATTAGGGTTTCAGAGAAGAGAAGAGAGGAGATTAGGGTTAAACCGGCTCGTAATGAGTCTAAAGGCAAAAGGGCCACAAAACAAATTGGGCTTAAGCCAAGTTTAAAATGAATTGGTTTGTAATTGGTTTGTAATTTGAAGCTTTTTAAAAAAAATGATTGGTATGTAATTTGATTATTTTTAATAAAACCATTCTTCTAAAACAATGATTGGTATGTAGTTAATTACACTGGAATTCATATTCTTCATCTTCTTCATCCTCATCAGAAGACGATAAATTACACTGGAATTCATCATCTGGTTCTGCATCTGCCACATCTAAATCGAGATTTATTGGTTCTTCTCGAGCATGTACTAAATGCTCGACAGTTAGGTCTTCAATTGTAGTCATCTGAACAGGATCATCGTTTTCTTGTTGCGACGTCACCGGGTCTTTATCTTCATGTTCTCCAATACCGACTAATCTCCTTGGATTCACTTTTAGAACATTGTGCCACAACTGCTTTGGTTTCCTTACATACGTATATGGGATGTAACAAACTTGGTCTGCTTGTGAGGCTGTATAATTTCAAATATCAATAGATAAAAATATGGATATGGAACAATATAATATATATATATATATATATATATATACATACCTAGAATAAGTGGATCATATTTGTAGTATTTCCTTGATGAAAGAACATCCACAATACCGCCGTTCCTCAGCTGAATGTCTCTACCAACAACAGGGTCATACCATTTACACTTAAAAAGTGTGATTTTTAAATTGACCATCCCCTCATACTCAAGTTGTATGATATCAGTTAGGATCCCATAGTAATGTGCTTCATCAGATGCATTTGTATAACTTTCTCCTTTAACACATACTCCATAGTTACTGGTCTTTCGTCCTTCGCCATGCTTCTGCGTATGGAACACATAACCTCTTGTGAAATAGTTGGGCCATGTTTTGGCCTTATTCACGGGTCCATGCACAATATCTTTTACCCAAGGAGGAAACTGATGTGTGTTGCTCCAGTAGCTAACCTGTATATATATATATATATATAAAGTTCGCTTAAAGAATGAAAACACTATCGTACGTACATTTATAATTAATAAAACATACATAATCTTTCACCCATATATGATATTCATCGGCTCTCTTCGCGGACAATTCTTTTTCGTCGACGTCTGGATATTTTGTTGTAATATAGTCTTCGAACATCCTATATATTAAACACAAATTAATATGATAAATCAGAGTACGATATATAAATGTCAAATTATATACCTCTCAAATGGCTGAAAATAATCACAATTGCAAAACATATGAATGTGTGCATCGATAATCTTTTTCTGATAGCCAAATTCTTGTATTTCTCCACTTGGACGACCTATATGAGTAATATATCAGGTATTCCTTCGACATGATATACAGGGACTTCACCTTCATCAAATCTTGTTAACCTACTCAAATAATGAAAACAAAAGATGTTACACATGAAAAATGAACATATGAATCATATATATAAGTAAATATATATGCACTTACCTTGATTTCGTCTGTATATTGTCAGCAAAGTAGTGCTCCGAGAAAAAGCTATCTCCTCATTGATATATGCGTCAACTATCGATCCTGCTGCATATCTCTTGTTCTTTGCATTTGCTTTCAATTTTTTGAAATTCCTTTCAAAAAGATACATCCACCTATATTGCATTGGCCCTCCTAATTCAGCTTCATATGGGAGATGTATAGGCAAGTGCTCCATCACATCAAAAAATGATGGGGGAAAGATTTTTTCCAAATTGCAGATTATCAAAACAATGTTTTGTTTTAGTTTTCTCACGTGGTCTTTTTGTAAAGTTCTCGAGCAAAGATCACGAAAAAATAAACCAACTCCTGCAGTATATATATTCAAATTACAAATAATAAGCACAAAAACTTGTAAAATTAAAAAAAACTATATATAACATTAGTACCTGATAACGCAAGATGGACGTTTGGGTCTAGGAGTTCTGCAAATATAAATGGAAGTAACCTCTCCATAAAAACATACCAATCATGACTCTTCATGCCTGAAAACTTCCATTTCTCTAGAACAACACAATTAGCCAAGTCTGAAGCATAACCGTCTAGAAATTTAACGTCATGTTTCACACATTCCAATAAACACGTTCTTGCGTTCTTGTCCAAGGTGTAGGGAGGAAAAGGAGCTTCACCATCACCATCAACATGTAAATGTTCCCGATCACAGAAAAGTTCTATATCCATTCTTGACTTGATTGTATCTTTCGACTTACCCTTCACATTCATAAGAGTATTCATTATGTGTTCAAAAAAATTCTTCTCAATGTGCATCACATCAAGATTGTGTCGAAGAATAAGGTCTCTCCAGTACGACAGCTCCCAAAATATGCTTTTTTGTGCCAGTTATGGTACTTTCCATAGCCAGGTTTCTTCTTCTTGTGACCATTTCCACCACACATAGATGTTTTTGGTGGATTGACACCTTCTAACCGCTCCGAATAAACTTGCTCACCAGTCAAAGATTGAGGTGGAAAATCATTTAGAGCGTGTTTTCCCTTCAAGAAGTCTTTTTTATTCTTCCTCAGTGGATGGCCGTGAGGAAGAAATCTTCGATGACAATCAAACCAACATGTCTTCTTTCCATTAGGAAGATACAAATTCTATCTTCCATGAAAATTGGACAAGACAACTTACCATGGGTCGTCCATCCTGATAGAATGCCATATGCCGGAAAGTCACTGATCGTCCACAAGAGCACGACTTTAAGATTAAAATTTTGATTCAAGGAGACATCGTATGCTTCAACTCCAGTAGACCACAACTCTTTCAACTCCGCAATCAGAGGTTTGAGGAAGATATCTAGACTAGCTCGTGGGTGATTTGGTCCATAATTCAAAATTGTGAGTTATAAGTACTCGGTATTCATGCACATACCAGGGGGTAGATTATATGGAGTCAAGATCACTGGCCACAACGAATGATTATTAGACATCCCAAATGGATTGAACCCATCTGTACATAACCCGAGATAAACATTACAAGGTTCTTCGGCAAAACGAGGATGTTGAGCTTGAAAGTTTTTCCACTCCGCCGCATCTGACGGAAAGACACATTTCACCCTCCTTTGCTTGGTGCTCTGCATGCCATCTCATTGCTGATGCAGTCTTCTTGCTCTGATACATTCTCTTCAATCTGTCAGCAATAGGTAAATACCACATACGACTATATGGTACTTTTGTTCTACGTCGTTTGTTTCTAGGCTTCCATCTTGGTGCATCACAAAATCGGCACTTATCCCAACTTTCACCCTCTCCAGAAAATCATACAATTGTTAGCACAAACATCAATTTTATAGTATGGAAGGCCTAAATTGCGCATCAACTTTTCTGTCTCGTAATGTGAACCGGTTGATTGATTTCCAGCGATAAATAGTCTGTCAACATTTGACAAACCGAATCCACACACTTTTCACTCATATTATAATCTGTCTTATTTTGCAAGACTCGAGCAGCTAACAATAACTGCGAGTGACCTTCATGACAACCATCATATAAAGGATTGTTCGCTCCTTCTAACAAGTCATAGAATTTTTTTGAATGGTTGCATTTCAGATCAATTACATTTTGATAACTATCATCCTGTTGATAGCTATCATCCTGTTGATCATAACTATAGTTACCATAACTAACATTATCACGAAATGCGTCATTCACCATTTCCACACATCTATCTTTGACTAAATTACCAATTTCTTCACTACCACTTAAATGCATTGGATCAACATAACTTGTTCCTAATGCCATGTCGATTTCTTCCCCATGTTTGCACCAAACATAATAGTCTTTCATAAATCCTTTACTATATATATGCTTCAAAATTCTTTGCCCCGGTATAAATTTTTCGTTTTTGCAAATACTGCAAGGACAAAAGAACTTACCCCCATTGCTCTGCGCTAGAGGCTGACTGTTTGCAAATGTCATGAATTGCTCAACCCCTGCTACGAACTCGTTTGAGAAGTTTCCCGTTTCTTCATCGATTCTCTTGTACATCCACTCTCAATAATTAAAATAATTATCATTGCCTCCCATTTTATGAACACACGATTTTAAATACCAATCTCTCTCCTTTCTTGTTATATATTTTTCTGCTCCCGTGATGAGAACAACAAATGTGACGATTTTACTTATGTAGGCAATTTTTCGACTGTTTTGCTACCCATTACCGACTGATTTTACGACTGTTTTGAATCAGTAGCAAAATTTAGGTACACCAACCTAAAAAGGATTTCCACGTGTTACCTACCGGTTTTTCGCGACTGAAACCCGACCGTTTACCTACTCACAATATCAGTCGCAAATCAGTCGGTACGTTAGCGACGTTTTACCGACTGATATTTAGCGACTGTAATTTAGTCGCAAATAGGTCGGTACGTAGCGACGGATGGGTGACTGACGACCACAGTCGTTAAATCGCTACTTTTTGGCGACTTTTTGTCTGTCGTCATTAATTAGTCACCAAACAGTCGGAAATTGGTCGGTAAACCTAGCGACTTTTTTTCAGTCACTGATAACAGTCGGTAAATCGCTGTTTTCTTGTAGTGCCTGGATACGAAGGTGTCGATGCCAAAGCCACGCATGTAACGCAGGTGGGCATTCAAAATTGGCATGATTAACAGTTTCGTCTTGTTCGCCACATCTAGGACATTGATTATCACAGCGCATATGGCACCTTGCTAAATTTCCAGTGACTGCTATGTATCTTGTCGCTAGTTTCCATATCAGATGCTTGATATTTGGTGGAGCATTTATCTTCCAGGCTTGGGCTTGAAGTTTGGTTAGACTCAGCTCCGACACTATAAGTTTTTGCAAAAAATCAATATTGCAAACTTTAGGTTCTAGATGAATAAGTTCATTTACAGTCATACTAAGATCAATCCCTTAATGGAAAGGCCGCGTATGGTGAGTCGGTATTGTTGGGATCCTTGGATTCTCCCATACCCTAATGTGATGTCCAGAATGAACCTTTGATTTATCCCCAAGGAAAGAAGAATCTTGACTGCCACTAAGCTTGTCCACACATAAGATGGGGACACTGTTCCAGTAGCTCGCAAAGGTGTGTTCTATTGATAATATCATCCTCTCATTACTCTAATCAGCAGCGAATTCAGAAACTGATTCAATCTTCACAACTGTTTTGTCAATAGAGCCAAATTGAATCCATGAATTAATCTGAACCCTAGACCACCTTCCTCCTTGGGACAACATAGTTTTTCCCATTTAGCCCAATGCATCCCTCTTTTTGGAGGATTCGAACTCCACCAAAATTTCGCTATCGCACTCGCAAGCTTATCACAAATTTCTAACGGCAAAAGGAAACATGACATAACATATGATGGGAGAGCCAAGGCTATGGCCTTGATCAAGACCTCCTTACCACCTTTCGATAACCATCGTCCTGACCATCCGTTGATTCTATGATCCAGTTTGTCTTTTAAGAATGCAAAAAGTTTACATTTAGAACCACTTATATCTTCAGGAATACCAAGATATTTTACCATTCCTCCTTCATTGTCAATGAACAAGGTATCCTTGATCTCCTGCCTTACGGTGAGGGGAACATGTTTACCAAAGAGTAACGATGACTTATCAAAATTTATACGCTGCCCCGATGCCTTCTCATACGTCTTTATCATTTTCATTACTGCATCACATTCACAGGGCTATGCCTTACAAAAGAACGGGCTATCATCAGAAAAGAACAAGTGAGAGATTGATGGACATGCGCGAGTTACTCGCATACCCGTAATCTTCCCCTGAGTCTCTGCATGATTAAAAAAGCTAATGAGCGCTTCTGTTCATAAGATAAAGATGAAAGGAGATAAAAGATCTCTTTTTGTAAACCCCGTTGAGGGATTATGTTCCCTCTGGGCTGTCCATTTAGGACTTGGTATCTAACAGACGAGACACATCGCATAATCCAGGTAATCCATAATTCTGCAAATCCATCTTCCGTAGAATTCTCTCAATGAAAACCCATTCCATCCTATCATAGGCCTTACTCATATCCGTTTTTATTGCCATTCTCTTGTGTCGTCCCTATGGTTTCGTTCTAAAGGCATGGAACATCTCTTGGGAAATCATAAAGTTATTTGTTCTCTGGCGCCCAGCTACAAAGGCAGACTGAGTTTCTGATATTCGTTCTGGGAGAATCTTTCTTTTAGCCTCTGGCATAAGACCTTAGAGACAATCTTGTAGCTCACATTGCACAGACTTATAGGACAGAACTGAGCCATGTCAGATGGTTTGTATTTTTTGGGATAAGACATATATTTGTATCATTTAGACCAGGAGAAACAACTCCTTCAAACATGAATTCGTTGACCATATGACTCAGGTCTCCTTTCACAATATCCCAATTTTTTTGATAGAATAAAGCACTCATACCATCTGGCCCAAGGGCCTTTTCAGGGTGCATAGCAAAGAGGGCCAGCTTAACTTCCCACTCAGTCACTTGGGCTATCAGTTCCTGGTTCATAGCGTCGGTGATCGTTGCTGAGATATGCTCCATTGCCTCATCTAAATCAGATGGATTCGATGATTCAAACAAAGACCTGAAGTAACTAGTTGCTACCGCAACTAAACCCTCTTCGTCCTCCACCATATTTCCTTGGTCATCGACCAGTTTAGTAATTCTATTTCTAGCTCTTCGCTGTTTGGTGGTATTGTGATAGAATTTCGAGTTTAAATCGCCTGCTTTTAGCCAAAGAATTCTACTTTTTTGCTTCCAAAATAAATCCTCAGCCTTAAGAGCCTCAGATAATTCTTTCAGCGCACTTGCCAGCTCCTCCGCAGTTGTGGAGTCATCTTCATACAAAGCTTCTACTTTTTCTTTTAGTTCTTCCACTTTTTTTCTAAATTTATATTATCTTGTCTTCTCCATTGGCTAAGGGCTTTGTGACAGCTTGCAATATGAGCCATTATAATCGTTGGCAACCTGGCGAATTCCATCCTTGAAGAACAATCTGTCTGACCTCTTCGCTATCTAGCCATCGCTTATCAAATTTAAACTTTTTCCTCGCTTTAAAAGGTTTAGACAATATGTTTGCAAGAAACGGACGATGATCTGATCCCCAAAGACGCAGATATTTTACTGATGAGTGTGGAAACTTGTCGTGTCACTTCTCGTTTCCTAGAGCACGGTCTAGTCTGCATCTAACCGTGTTCGTTCCTCTCTTTCCAACCCAAGAAAGTTGGTTTCCAGAACATGGAAATTCTAACATGCCACAATCACTTATCATTTGTTTAAACGGAAGGAAAGAGCTATCTGAACGAACTCTTCCTCCTTCTTTCTCCTCATGACATGTTATTTCATTAAAATCTCCAATCATGAACCAAGGTCCATCTTTTATTGTGGCAAAGCGCATAAGACGCTCCCAAACTAAGTCTCTACGTTCTACAACATAGTCCCCATAAACGAACGTCATATATACTTTTATTCCATCAATGATTGCAGATATATCAATCATTCGATTATTAGAAAACAAAACCTTAACTTGCAAATAATCCATAAAAACAAACAAAGCTAAACCACCGCTTGTGCCATGAGGCTCCATGGTAAACAATCTCTCAAATCCAAGGTCAGCCTGAATGTTTTGCAACAACAGCTTCCTATTCTTCGTCTCAGAAAGGAACAAGAGTTATGGGCGATGCTTCTGATACATCTCTGTGAGGCGTCAAACTGTGAGGTTGTTCCTTATCCCTTGACAGTTCCAACTGATTGTCTTCATTGATGAGGCTTGGGTGGATGTTTAGGGTCCACCTTGCCTTTCTTTTTGTCTTGTGAATTCTTTGTTACCCTCCTCGCCACAGTTCTCTCTCTCAACTCTATATGTTCACGTCCCGTAAGAAGTCTTAATTGAGTCAGTTATGTTAATGACATTTTTTTAATGTATATGTTATATTTTGAATTAAAAAAACAAGAAAATTAATAAAATGGTTAAAAGTCACACTTTGAAAATCTTATGATCAGTGATTATAATTATTTTATGATAAGATACAAATGATCATAGCGATATGAATTAGAAGTCTCATTTAATAGATATTAAAATTAAAATATATTGTTTAAATAAAACTATATATCATGCAAAATAGATAAATATATAAAATTTCAAGATTAAATTGAAAAATATTGAGAAATTATCATTTTAATTTCAAAATTTTATTTGAATTTAAAAACGATTATAAATTACTAAAAACTGTTAAAAGTTTATATTGAAAATTTTGTTGTCAATGGTTTAAAAATTTTTCCTATAAAAGGATACAAATGATCGTAAAACCATATGAATACAAAGCTTTATTTAATAGATAGTCATATTAAAAATATACTATACATCTATTGTAATATCATTTAAATTTAATTATATATCATATAAATAAATAAAAATGATTGTTTGGATTCATTTACCATGAAATGATTGTAAATAAATAAAAATGGTATTTTTATTTATGTGTTTGCGCCAATTTAATTATATACACCATAGTTATTGACTTCTCAAATTTCCAGTATATATTTATTATTTTATAATATGTAAAATTTAAAATAAATAGTAGAATGTAAGAGCTTTGGCCGTAAGTGCTGTCGGCGAGTTTCCTAGTTCTAAAAACATATGCTCTAAACTTAGTTTGAGTTACAGCTCGGTAAAAAAAACAAAATTGCTAAAATCTTTCTAAGTGCTAAGTTTGCTGAGAATTTTCTTGGGTTTCCGTCCCCTCGCCTTGGCCTCTCTTAAATATCCCTCCAAGGTCGGTCGTCTTTCTTTTTCTGCCCCTGATTCAAGTCTATCTTTTCCCATAAATCTTCCTTAACTTTTCGATCTTCCATGAATATCTAGAAATTTAACATTTATCCTCTTTTTCATTTATCTTCTGTGGAAATTGGGCAAACTGTCATTGTAATTGGGCTCTTTCTTGTCTGAAATCGTAAAAGGGCCTTTTGTTGTGTTTTACACATTTTTGGGCCGTTTTGGGACTTAAGCATTTACGATTTTTTTTGGGAGAAATCGCTTTTCACACAATGTTGGTTTTCGTACCATTGGTTTTGCGAACTAGTAAAACCATTTGCATAGTCGAGATAACAATAGTGTTAAGTTAACCATTATCATTTTATACTATTGATTCGAAGTTTTTACTAGAAGACAAGTCCTTGCTATTTCTATCACAAAACTTTAGTGGAAACTCTAATCAAGACGAAACGAGGATCAGTACAGTAAAGTCCCGAGGGAGAAAGTGACAAAGTGGAGATGGTCTCTTTGACCGTAGGCGACGAGACATGGCTCGTGTCTTGTCGCCCACTGGCAACGAGACTTGGGAATGGTCTCGTCACCCATGGGCGATGAGACATGGCTCTTGTCTTGTCGCCTGCGGGTGAAGAGACTCAGTGATGGTCTCTTTGACTATAAGCGACAAGACATGGCTCTTGTCTCGTCGCCCGTGAGCGACAAGACATGGCTCTTGTCTCGTCACCTACAGGCGAGGAGATTGGTGATGATTTCGTCGCCCATGGCTCGTGTTCTCATTTCCCACGGGCAACGAGACTTTGAGTCAATCTTATTTCCCGAGGGACAAGACGTTGAGATGAACAAGACCATGAGGTGCTTGAATATGATGTTTCTTGTTTTCTTTTACTTGGAAGAGAGAAAACGTTCCTGCAGTAATTTTGAACATTGATTCCGTTGTAACCGATTTCAACCCCAACAGTTAGCCCCCAGCTTACGAGAATCATTGTGTTTTTCTCATGAGGTTTTAGGTATGTTAGGTAAGTTAGGCGGAATTGATTGTGGGAACCAAAATAAGCACTGTCAATTTTAGTGAACAGAGGAAAACAAATAATACCCTACTTTCCTTGATGTCTGGATTCGCTTATAAAAGACTGCCAACGTACCCCCTTCGAGGATCAAGCCGATTGTAGTTCAGTTAAAGAGTTTGAACAAGAGATCAAATTGCCTTTGTGATTTCGTCTAGTAATCGAGTGCAAGACATAGAAAACCAAGCATGTCGAGAATGATGCCTAAGGTTCCTAAGTGCTATGTTTGGTTCTGAGAATTTTGTGTCCTTCTACCCCTCTCCTTTGCTTCTCTTATATATGCCTACGAAGGTCGGTCGTCTTTCCTTTTATTTGAGTTTATCCTTCCACATAAATCTTCTTTATTTTCTTGATTTTTTCCAAAATTATCTCGGAACTTGACAACTATCTTCTATTCCATTTATCTTTTGCAGATATCCGGTAGACCGTCATTATAATTGGGTTCCATCTCTTCTAAAACTGTAAGTGGGCCTTTAACGCGTTTTAAACCCTTTCGGGCCATTTACGATTTAAGCGATTTTTACGATTTATTTCGGAGAAACGTCCTTCGAATGATTACACAATGCTGGCTCTGAAAAATGATAAAATTTTACGAGATAACATTGGTGTCTAAGTTAATTGTTATCATTTTATACGATTAACTTAGAGTTTTACGAGAAAACAAGTCTTTGCGATTTTTATCGTAAAATTTCAAAGGAAACTCCAATCGAGATGAAACAAGTAGTGGGTGACCCACTTCTAGTTTCATCCTTAGATTAGTTGCTATAACTGATTCTTAAGATAAATCCTCCAAATCTGTCCACTTCTTTTCTATATAGTAGCCTTTTATTTCCACAAACTTCACATTGACACCAACACCTTTCTACTTGCTGGATCATAGTATTTATACCCCTTCTGATTAGTTGAATATCCAATAAACATGGCCTTGATACTCTTGGCTTCAAGCTTGTTACGCAACTCCCCAAGAACCAGCACAAAGCAAAGACAACCAAACACCCAGAGATAGTCCAATGGAGACTTCTACTTGTTCAAAACCTCAAAAGGATACTGATCTTTTAAGAACTTTGGTTGGAATTTGGTTGATAAGGTAGCAAGCTAATGCCACAACATCATTCCAAAAACGTTTGAGAACATTTAGAATGAAACATCATTGACCTTGCAACCTCCATAAGATGCCGGTTCTTTCTTTCGGCCACACCATTATGTTGAGGAGTGTAAGGACAGCTTGTTTGATGAAGGATCCCATGTTGGGCAAGGTGTTGCTTGAATGCATGGCTTGTATACTCCCCACCATTATCTGATCTAAAACTTTTAAGCTTGGCATTGTAATGGTTAGTCACATAAGTTTGAAAATTTTTAAATGCTTCAAGAACCTTATCCTTAGATGGCATCAAAGTTATCCAGGTGTATTTAGATTTTTCATAAATGAATGTCACAAAATACTTATGATTATCCCTAGACAAGCAAGGTGCAGTCCAAACATCCGACTGAACCAGATCAAAGCATCTATCATAACTAGTACTAGAAGTTGGAAAACATTCTTACTCTGATTGCCTAAAATGCAAGCTTCACACTCATTATTTTCAAAAACAACACCTATAAACGTCAAGTTCAAAGCTCTAACATGATGATGACCTAGTCTAGCATGCCACTAGGCATCTTTATTCAACATAGAAGCAGAGGTGAACGAGCTAAGTATAATCAGGAACATGAGTAAGATCTTCTCGCATATATATGTCTCCCTTAGTTACTCCTTTCCCAATCAATCTACTTCTCTCAATATCCTGAAACTTCACATTATTAGGGCTAAAGTTCGCATTGCATTGCAAATCAGAAGTGCATTTCTTTACTGATAACAAATTTGAAGTAAATTCACACATATAAAAAGCCTAGATTCTTTATCAAACAGTTTCAGATTGCCTACTCCCCTAACTGGGACCTTCTCACCATTAGCTATCATGACATGACCATAAGTCGGTTCAATATCTTTAATAAGTCTTGTATCACTAATCATGTGGTGAGAAGAGCCAGAATCAATTATCAAAGACTTAGACACATTGCATGGATTGTATGAATGGCTAATACTTCTAGCTAGTTCATACGCAATCTTAAACTATCCTAGAATACTAGTTTGTTCATAAGCATTCCTATAGTGATCAATGTTACAAGAGTAAATCAAGGATGCACCAAAAGATCACCCAAGAGTGTTACCAAATTTGATACCATTATCCTTGAAGATCTTGATTAGAGCATCAATGTCTGATCTCTTAATCATATCGTTCTCATCGAACCTCTGGCTCGGCTTGTTACTCGGTTGAGTGGCTTGAGTTCTCATGGCCATCATCTCTCACCCATCTCTTTCATTGATCCGTTATGAAGTATCTGCAGCACTCTACCCATGTTGCTCACTTGTCCCATAGGAGAGATGAGCTCTTGCATCCTTATTATTGATGAACTTAGCATGCTTCAAGTGTGCATTTAGAATCCAGCATTGACTCTTCTTGTGTCCATGACTCTTACAATGGTCACATGTCCAATTGAACTCCCTTTCTTCATATCGGTTGTGCATTGCTTTTTTTGGTTGAGGAACTTCAGCTTGATTAGCTAGAAAGAGTTCTCCTTTTCCTCCAAAGAGCCCAAGGGACCCTTGGTCCTTCTGGATTTATGCACACACGTCCTCAAGGTCAGGTAGTTTCCCAGCTCTCAAAATGTGCTTAATGAGGTCATTGTAAGTAGGATTCAAGGTAAGCAAGAGGCCGAAGACCTTGTCTTGTTCTCTTCTCTCGTTTACTTCAAACACTCTGCTCAAGTTTGAGATGTTCCCATACACATTCTTGAGTGTATCGCAAAGGTCCTTTGACTTCTTTTTGGGGTCAAAAATGGTCATGAAAAAATTGATGCCTAAAACTTACCGCAGAAATGTTGTCTCTCTTTCGAGTAAAAAGAAAAAAAAATTGTCGCATCGAAACTCCTTATAGCCCAACCCATACCGTCCTGGTCAATGAATCAAGACGTGCAATCGAGGGAACAACCGGATCGTTTCCAAGTTTAGTAGCCTGTGAGCGACTAGAACCATGACAAAGCCTAGTCACCCATGGGCGACTAGTGATGAGGACATTCAACCTGAACAAGAGCTGGACCTAACCGAACCAGACATCCAAGATATGATCACCAAGATATCCCAACCAGAATCTGTCCAATAAGTGTCCATGCCAATTGTGTTCAAAGGACACATGACTAGACAAAGAGCTAAGATACTTAAACACAAGTTTAATGAGAGCATGATGCCTGCTTTTGATCATGTACAGGTTACACCAACTGAGGTTAAGACAACTGGTGAACAAGATGATCCAGAACCAACCTTTAAGAATGATGGACCATCCGAGAAGACTAAGGCATCAAATGAAGGTCTTTGGCCATTCATTCCGGACCAAGCCCATGTTGGGCTCAAAATCGGTCACGACAGAATACATGCTAGAAAATTCTCGCGAAATATTTCTTATCTAAAAAAGAAGTATAAATCCACGACAAAATCTTCGTGTAATTTAAAAGAAAGAAATTATAAGACACGTTCTCGGATTCTGATCCAAACAAACAACTTTCTGGTAAACAAAAGACTATTGTGGTCAACAATGGTTATCTTGAATCAATGTTAGAATTGTATTTCTGTATGAAAGCTTTCTCGACACAATCTTGATAAAATTTCGCGAGCAAAGGAATCAAGAGAAATGGATGCACGGGATGCGTGACATCCAACTCGCTGAGCGCGTGAGTTGGACCAAACAAGCAGTCCAACTCGCCGAACGGGAAAATTGGACCGAACAAGCAGACCAACTCACCCCCGAGGCGAGTTGGACAGATCCTGGACCGGACCTTATGCCTTCCGATTGAACCTCGGTGGATCCACCCCTCGTTTTGTCTCGATCGGAGTTACTGTTGGGAATTTACGATAAAATCGCAAAGACTCGTTTTCCCGAATGGAGTTCATGGTTATCGTATAAACGGTTAACTTAA
>CAJHQP010007896.1:0-29758 GCA_905132765.1 Moricandia arvensis
TCAGGTCTAAATAGCACTTGACAACTCAAATCAACTGTAGCCTTCCTTACTGATAGCAAGTTAGAAGTAAACTGAGGCATATATAAGGCAGATGATTCTCTATCGAACAACCTAAGATTCCCTATCCATTCTATCTTAACCTTATCTCCATTGGCTATAATTACATTCCCTGAGGCTGGCTTTACATCACTAATCAGATTCCTATCACTAATCATATGGTGACTAGCTCCTGAATCTATAATGATAGGTTTAGAGTCTGTACCTGCCTTCTTAGCAGAGATGATGGCCTTGGGAGCTCTAATAAAGTCATTCAGATCACTCCTGGTCACTGAGTCATCAGTTCTGGTAGCACCAGCTGCACTTCTCCACGCTCCTTCTTCATTTGAATCACTACTGAAGGCAGAATACATGGTCTTTCCTTCAAATGTCTGAGGTTCAATCTGCTTGAGCAAATTCCTGGCCATCCTAATATCCATCTTCCTTTGTTTCAAAATATTTCTTCTGTGTCGTTTCTTAGTCCTCTTGTACTCATGAAACAACACAACTTTCCCATTCTTTTCCATCCTGTTGTTTGTAGGATGACCTGGCTTCATTTCCTTCTCAAAGAGTGTGTGAGTAGCTTGTTCTTGCTGGATAAGCGCACACACACCTTCTACACTTGGGAGCTTGTCTTCTCTAAGAACATGCTTGATCAGCTGACTGTATGATGGATTTAGAGTGAGTAGCAAACTAAAGACCACATCCTGTTCTTGCCTTTCTCTTAAGACTTCAGGATCACTAGAACTTGGTCTTAGCATGTTATGCTCTGACCATAAGCTTCTAAATTTTCCAAGATGCTGGTTGAACTCTCCTTCATCTTGTTTCAGGTTGTTGATCTCTTTCTTGATTTCAAACACCCTGCTCAGATTAGACATGTTTCCATACACCTTCCTAAGTGTATCCCACAACTCTTTGGAGGTCTCACAGTAGGAGTAAGCTTCCAGGATTGAAGCTTCAAGGCTGTTCTGAATGATAGACAACACCATGAGGTCCTCCTGACCCCATTTGTCCTTGCCAGCCAACACCACTTCAGTACCATCCTCTCCTAGGATGGTCTTCTTTGAGGGTTTGTCTTCTGTAACATAGAACCAGAGACCTCGTCCTCCCAAGGCTGTCTTGACAAGCCTTGACCATAAAAGATAGTTATCTCCCTTGAGAGTAACTGGAATGTTTACTTTGGTATTTTCCATTTTTGGCAAATTCTGGAGCTGGAAATGAAGAACAGCTGAAGAACAGCTGAAGAACAGGATGAACTTTGCCAAAAATAGAAAAGAAAACTCAGAGATTTGCGGAAGTTAAGTAAAAGAATGAAGAAGAATAGGTCTCAAGAGCATAAGTGATGAAAACCCTTCTGGTTTTGATTCCCTTGACTGATCTTGAGGGTGATTTGAATGGTCACTGCTGGTGGTTACTAACACACGCAGGTTGCTTTTGATGGATTAGACTCGAACTGATGGTGGATGGAATGAATGAATGGTTCTTCAGAACTGATCTATGGACTGACCAGAACTTGTGTAGAAGTGTCAGTAGATCGTGCAGTTTACCCACACAAACAATGATCTAAAGACAAAGTGCTTTGCAGAGAATTAACTCCTAAGCATACAATGTTCAGAAGCTGAACAAGGGATTCACAGTTTGTAAGAGATTTTTTTAAAAAAAGGTGAATGATCTTATTGAGGTCGTGCATCATCCTTATATAGTCTTACAAGAATGTAGAAAGCTAGAAATGATGTAGAAAACTAGGAACTTAGGAAACAGAAATGAAGACTAAGACTTTTTGACCACTTTTAAGTGTTTTGTTGAATGGCTCTTGGATGATCACGACCAAGACTTTCTTGCTGACTCTTTTCTGATATTTCTGGATGAGAATGGGTCAGAAAACATCTGAATAAAGGCCTGGTCGAAAACATCTCCTTAGATGGTTTCAGCTCAACCACTCTCACTTCAGCTGGTTTCAGCTCAGCCACACTCTGTATCAGCTCTTCCCCAGTCTCTCCGGCTGGTTTTAGCTCAGTATGCTCGCCTTCCATCCATCCTGGCTTGTCCTTTGTTGGATGATCAGCTGGCTCGCCCATGGCTACATCATCCCCTCTTCCTTTGAAAAGATTTGTCCTCAAATCTGTATCTCCTACATCAAAAGGAAACAAATTAGACTTAAGAAGAAGGTTCAAGCAAAGAAACATGTAAGCAACAGCAAAGAAAAGTTTTGGAAAGAAACTTCCTTGGAGTGTTGAAGCTGTTTTTCTCAAGTACTTCCATCTACAAATCTCTGGCTGATAAGCAAGGTATCTGCCCTTGTTCCTTGCACTCGTTTGGAACTTGTCCTGATGATCCTGGACACTCAAAACACAACCTAGATATCCAGAATTATATGTGCAAGACATGTTCTTGTTTAGATCAAAAATCAAATATTTCTTCTTTATATCATGTAGCACATGCCTCAAACATTCAATATGCTTATCAAAGAAAGTATTGTAAACCAGAATAGTATCAAGACACAAAATAGCATACTTCTTAAAGAAAAACTTCAGTACATGAACAAGCTTCTCAGATTTAGAACAAAAACGATCAAACTCAAACTGAGAATCACTTATCACATGTTTCAAAGGTTTAGCAGGTTTGTCAAAGAATGTGTTGTACACCAGTATATCATCAAGGATCAAAACAACACCATTCTCAAAGAGTGATCTCAAAACATGCCAAGGTGTATCAGTTTCAGGACATACACGAGTAGGTTTCAAAACAGAATCAAACACAAACTCGTTTTCAGCTCTAAATGGTTTTAGTTCCTGGACATTCCTAACCATAGATTCGTCCAAGACATAAGTGGATGAAAACAAATCACCAGTGTCTAGTTTATGCTTAGAACAACTCAGAACAAAGCTATTTTCCTTGAAGACAAATGAATCAAAGGATTTCCTAGAACAGAAAACAGGCTGTTGCATAATAAGTTCTAATGCCTTTCCAGGATGATCAAAGCTTTGTTTATGTTCCATAAACTTCTCAAAACTCAAAACATGACCAGGATTGAAGTTATGATCACAGTGAAAACGTTTTTGATAAGAGAATCTATCTGGTTCAAGTTCCTTAAAAGAATAAATCATGTTATTAAAAACAGAGTTTGAAACACAAAATTCTTTTACTTTGTCAAGACCAAAACGTTTCTCATCATCAGAACTATCCATAACAAACAGGTCAGGCACAGAATTGACCATAACAAGATCCTTACAGTGCTTTTGAGAGTTCAAAAGGAATGACTTATCATCAGTTTCTGCTTCAGTGTTGTTTGGCTGCTCCAACAATTCTTCTGGAGGTGAACTCTTTTGTGCTTCTCCTGCTGAGTTTTCTTCTAGGACTTGAGACACTGAATCAAGGCTACTCGGTTGCACCGGTTCAAAACAGGTTAGTCCATCACAAGTATTAGTGATAACAATTTCAGATTGAGGAGATAAAAGAAAACAACCAAGTTCTGTCTCAGATTCTTTCCTTACCTTAGTTGTTTCTGTTCCCATCTCTTGAATGATCTGCTCCTGCTTGCTGCAACTCATTGGGTCAGGAACCTTTGAGGAAGGTCTTGTACTCTCTCTTTCGTCCTTCTCTAGTTCCTTGAATATCTGGATACACATATCAGTGATGTTTTGGGGAGTATTCATCTGCTTAAGAACTCTAAGCCGCAACTCCTGATCATCACGAGTATGGACAAGTTTTTCTTCCTCTTTGGACAGTATAGATTGTCCCCTGCTCGTCCTAATAGGTGTATCCAGCAGCCTCCCCGGTTGTGACTTTTCCTGCAACAAATCAGTTTTGTAAAAACCTGATTTTTCTTTACTTGACAAGTGCTGTCTTTTTCCAAGCAAACTCTTTGTGGAAGAACTGAATTGGTTGGGCTGTGGGTTTCTCTCAGGACGTCTGGTAACACTGGATACATCCTGGCTCCTCCTTTTCATCTTAGCATCTTTCTGAACCTGAAAATCAGTACCCAAAACATTATCAGTAACAAAGGAAGCTCTTTTAAATTCAAATTTCTTATCCATTTCTTTCATCATTGTAGCCATCATGGCCATCTGGATCTTATCAAACTTATAGGTTTTTGTCTTTTTTCTTTTACTGACATCTCCAGCCATGGTTTCCTGTTATAACTCAACAAGAAAAGTTATTACACAAATAGATAGCCAAAGCCTCTCTTCTCTCAAGTGTTTCTCTCTGATTTTTCTGTAAGTTTTCTCTGTGAATCCAGTAGCTCAGCAACAAACAAAGTCAAGCCTGTATAGAATCAATTCCCCACCCCAAAGAGAAGAAAAAGATAGACAGATTGCAAGATTTTTGGTTGCAAGGAGCTTTACCACCAGAGACTGGATTTCTCTTCAGTCTGGCTGGATTTCTCTTCAGCCTCTTGATACTTTGCTTTTTTTTTTTTTATAAACTGGTTGGCCTCCTTGCAGAACAACAGATAGATAGAGAAGAAAAAGAGACTCGACAGAGAAGATGAATAGATCAGAAAATAGGTTCCCAAAGAGAGAAAGAGATTTCGAAATCAAACCACAAATCAGTAGCCCTCAATCTGCTCTGATACCAAATGATGAAAACCCTTCTGGTTTTGATTCCCTTGACTGATCTTGAGGGTGATTTGAATGGTCACTTCTGGTGGTTACTAACACACGCAGGTTGCTTTTGATGGATTAGACTCGAACTGATGGTGGATGGAATGAATGAATGGTTCTTCAGAACTGATCTATGGACTGACCAGAACTTGTGTAGAAGTGTCAGTAGATCGTGCAGTTTACCCACACAAACAATGATCTAAAGACAAAGTGCTTTGCAGAGAATTAACTCCTAAGCATACAATGTTCAGAAGCTGAACAAGGGATTCACAGTTTGTAAGAGATTTTTTTAAAAAAGGTGAATGATCTTATTGAGGTCGTGCATCATCCTTATATAGTCTTACAAGAATGTAGAAAGCTAGAAATGATGTAGAAAACTAGGAACTTAGGAAACAGAAATGAAGACTAAGACTTTTTGACCACTTTTAAGTGTTTTGTTGAATGGCTCTTGGATGATCACGACCAAGACTTTCTTGCTGACTCTTTTCTGATATTTCTGGATGAGAATGGGTCAGAAAACATCTGAATAAAGGCCTGGTCGAAAACATCTCCTTAGATGGTTTCAGCTCAACCACTCTCACTTCAGCTGGTTTCAGCTCAGCCACACTCTGTATCAGCTCTTCCCCAGTCTCTCCGGCTGGTTTTAGCTCAGTATGCTCGCCTTCCATCCATCCTGGCTTGTCCTTTGTTGGATGATCAGCTGGCTCGCCCATGGCTACATCAATAAGTGCTCTGATACCATGTGATAATAAGAGATTTAGAGAGAGTTTACTTGCTAGAAACTGAAGAACATGAAGAACAAGAGAGAGAGAGAGAGGAGATTTCGAAATGTAAAGAGAGAGAAGGAGATAAATGATTTCCTTGCTTAATGTGTTATGGGAACAACCCATAAATAGGGAAACAATAGGCAAGCAGACAGAAGAGAAAATAATAAACAAATACATCAGAAACAGCCGAATTGGCTCAGCCAGCAGCAGAGAAAGGGACAGGTCTGAAGTGGTCCCAAGAATTCAAATTCAAATTCTTCAGCTCACATGTGACTTCTTTCCTTGTCTCCAACGTCCATATAGTCTTGGTGTGACCAGACTAAAGTTTTCTGGTTAAGGTAACCAGTTCTGATCCATTTAGCACTTCCCCTTGTCTTGCACGCCAAGTTAGGGCACTTTCTCTTGTCTTGCACGCCAAGTTAGGGCAAGGTTGTACGAACAACCTTGTTCCACAAGCTTCACTTAAACACTGCTTATTCTTCTGATTGTATTGTCTTTTATCTCTTGATGTCTTCATGTCAACAACTTCTCCTTGTCATTTATTTCTTCATGTCAACACATGGCTCTTCCATCCTCTCCCATGCGCATGGAGACAGTGGCTGGCTGTGTGTCTTGAGCTCTTGCTTCATGAACCCTGGTCTGGTTGAACTTAGGTGGCCTGAGGTGGGGATGGAGAATCCAGCAGTTGTTCTTGGAGTGACCTTGCTTCTTGCAATGCTCACAAGTCATGCGCTTATCCCTTCCTGGCTTATAGTAAGCTTTGTTTGCTGAAGCAGTCTCCATCTTCTCAGCCTTATTGGCCATAAATAGCTCTCCTTTACCACCAAACAGCCCATCAGAACCTTGTTCTTTCTGTAGTTGAGCACACACATCATCCAGACTGGGCAGCTCCTTAGCTCTTAAAATATGTTTGATAACATCATTGAAAGTGGGATTAAGAGTCAGGAGTAACCCAAATACTTTGTCCTCCTCACGCCTTGTATTCAGGATGGTTGGATCAGTGGTGCTTGGTCTCAGCATCTCAAGCTCAGCCCACAGTGCTCTAAACTTTCCAAAGTGTTTGGTAAAGTCCATATCCGCCTGATGCAAGTTGTTGATTGCCTTCTTCACTTCAAAGACTCTGCTAAGGTTTGAGGTGTTTCCATAGACTTTTTGTAAGGTGTCCCACAACTCCTTTGCTGTCTCACAGTAGGAGTAAGCTTCCATTATGGGACCATCCAGGGAACCTTGCAAGGCAGACAGCACCATGAGATCTTCTCGAACCCATTTGGCTTCATCCGTCACTACAACCTCCCTGCCATCTTCTCCTTGTGTGATTTGTCTTGGGGCTTCTCCTGAGGTGATATGCTCCCATAGACCTCTTCCACCAAGGGCTGTCTTGGTCAATCTCGACCAGAGAAGGTAGTTTAAACCTTTTAGAGTGACTGGGAAGACCATTTGCTTGTGTTGCTCCATTTTGACTTGTTATTGTCCAGTGGGTAATAGAGTGAACTGGGTAGAAATTTGAATTTTTAACACTGGACAGGATAGAAAACAAGCACAAACAAGCTAATATCTCTTTATATGATGAAGATATGAAGAGAAAACAAGAGAAATGGTGAAGAACCGCCCAGAAACTTGCAAGAACAAACCTAATATCCACTGGACAAAAGGATGTTCTTCAAGATAAACAGAAAGTAATCGGATAGAAAGGTAGAGTGGAGTGAATAGAGAGTGTTTGCGGAAGATAATGAAAGGTTTAGGAGCTTAATGCTCTGATACCATGAAAGGAAATGAAGAACAGTGAAGAACAAAGAAGAAAAGGTTCAAGAACAGAGAGAGAGAGAGTTGAATCCGTGAGAGAGAGAGGGAGAGAGAGGTATTTCGAGTACAAAAGAGAGAGAGAGAGAAGGAACCCTTTTCCTTGATTATTTCTGGTCTAAGGCATACAATATAAATAAACTTAATGAAGAGAAACAAGACAAGAAGAATATAATAAACTATTCTGGCCTGGCAGAGGGATAGTGACCCTTCACAAATGGTCCACACCCTAAAAGGAACATGTGATCTCTTCCATTTAAATACTATTCTTGCTTCAGACAAGCTCCCAACGGCTCCCTGACTCTCTGAGGTTGATCTGGGCGAGTTTGAACTTCCCTTGTCTTCCAAGGTAAGTTAGGTTGAGCCTTGGTAGCTTGAGATGCAAGTATGTACGGAATACCTTGCTTTCCAAGCTTGTACGGACTTGAATACTTCAACTTGACCAGATGCTAATTCTTTCTTTATCTCATCATCCCTTCTATGTCTTTGTGTCAATACCAAACCGTCCAGCATACAGAACCAACCCGGTTGAGACCAAGGAGTTGCAAAGACAAGTACAGGAACTCATGGAAAAGGGCTATATCCGAGAGAGTTTGAGCCCATGTGCTGTACCAGTGCTTCTAGTGCCTAAGAAGGATGGTACATGGCGTATGTGTGTTGATTGTAGATCAATCAACAACATCACAGTGAAGTATCGCCACCCTATCCCTAGACTTGATGATATGCTTGATGAATTACATGGTTCTTGCATCTTTTCTAAGATAGATTTAAAAAGTGGTTATCATCAGATTAGGATGAAAGAAGGAGATGAATGGAAAACTGCATTCAAAACTAAACATGGATTATATGAGTGGTTAGTTATGCCATTTGGATTAACCAATGCACCTAGTACATTCATGAGGTTAATGAATCATGTTCTTAGATCATTCATAGGCATTTCTGTTGTAGTATACTTTGATGACATCTTAGTATATAGCAAGAACTTAGAAGAACATCTAGAACATCTTAGGGCTGTCCTGAATGTTCTAAGGAATGAAAAGCTTTATGCCAACTTGAAGAAGTGCACTTTTTGCACGGATAACTTGGTTTTCCTAGGCTTTGTTGTGAGTGCAGATGGAGTTAAGGTCGATGAGGAGAAGATCAAAGCCATCAAAGACTGGCCGAGTCCAACCACAGTAGGAGAAGTGAGGAGTTTCCATGGGCTTGCTGGGTTCTATAGGCAATTTGTGAGAGACTTTAGCACCATTGAAGCTCCCTTGACCGAAGTGATAAAGAAGGATGTCGGATTCAAGTGGGGAGAAGCACAAGAGAAGGATTTCCAGAGCCTAAAAGAGAAGCTTACTCAATCACCTCTTCTTATGCTTCCTGACTTTACTAAAACTTTTGAAATAGAATGTGATGCCTCATGAATTGGAATTGGTGCTGTATTGATGCAGGATAGGAAACCTATAGCCTACTTCAGTGAGAAGCTTGGAGGAGTCACTCTCAACTATGCAACCTATGACAAAGAACTCTATGCCTTGGTGAGGGCATTACAAACGTGGCAACATTACTTGTGTCCCAAGGAGTTTGTCATACACACTGATCATGAGTTCCTAAAGTATCTAAAAGGGCAGAGTAAGCTTAGCAAGAGACACGCACGGTGGGTTAAGTTCATTGAGACCTTCCCTTACGTGATCAAATATAAGCAAGGTAAGGAGAACATAGTTGCTGATGCACTATCTCGGAGGTATGTTCTCTTGACCACTTTAGATGCTAAGTTACTTGGGTTTGAGCAGATAAAGGATATGTATGATACTGACCATGATTTCAAGGAAGCTTATGCTTCTTGTGAGAAGTTTGCTGCAGGGCATTACTTTAGACAAGAAGGCTACTTGTTTTATGACAATAGGTTATGTGTGCCTAACTGCTCTTTGAGAGATCTTTTTGTCAGGGAATCCCATGGGGGCAGTCTAATGGGACACTTTGGGATTGCCAAGACCTTAAAAGTTTTGCAGGATCACTTCTATTGACCGCATATGAGGAGAGATGTGGAGAGAATCTGTGGGAGGTGTGCTACTTGCAAGCATGCCAAGTCCCAAGTCCAATCCCAGGGTTTGTATACTCCTTTACCCATTCCACACCATCCCTGGAATGACATTTCCATGGACTTTGTTGTTGGGTTGCCTAGGACTAGAACAGGAAAGGACTCAATCTTTGTTGTTGTTGATAGGTTCTCTAAGATGGCACATTTCATAGCATGTCATAAGACTGATGATGCATTGCATGTTTCTAACGTGTTCTTTAAAGAAGTTGTTCGTTTGCATGGCATGCCTAGAACTATAGTTTCTGATAGGGACATTAAGTTTCTTAGTTACTTCTGGAAGACACTTTGGTCTAAGCTAGGCACTAAACTGTTGTTTTCTACTATTTGTCATCCGCAAACTGATGGACAAACTGAAGTGGTTAATAGAACCTTAGGAACACTCCTGCGTGCATTCATTAAAAAGAACTTAAGGACATGGGAAGAATACTTACCACACTGTGAATTTGCATACAACCATGCTATGCATTCTGCTTCTAAGTATTCACCTTTTGAGATTGTTTATGGGTTCAATCCCACCTCTCCTTTGGATCTAATGCCTTTACCTGAGTGTGAAAGGATCAGCCTAGATGTCAAGAAGAAAGCAGAGATGGTCCAACGAATCCACGAGAAGGCTAGACAAAATATTGAGCAGAAAACCAAGCTTTATGAGAAGCAAGCCAACAAAGGGAGACGTGTGAGAACCTTTGAAGTAGGTGACCAAGTTTGGTTGAACCTGAGGAAGGATAGGTTCCCCAACGAGAGGAAGTCCAAGCTGATGCCAAGGATTGATGGACCTTTCGAGATCATCCACAAGATCAATGATAATGCCAACAAACTTGATCTCCAAGGTAAGTATGATGTATCAAATAGCTTCAATGTCACTGACTTGGCTCCTATTGCTGTAGATGAACCTGATTTGAGGACAAATCCTTTTCAAGAGGGAGGGGATGATGTGATCATGGACCGGATCACTAAGGAGAACAAGGAGAGTCTAGATGAGCCACATGAATCCACATTGCACCAGCAGCCTGGTGATGATGCTCAAGCCATTCCTGAAGGTCCCATGACTCGTTCCAGAGTCAAGAAGCTTAAAGAGAATGTTGTTGGATTACTCACTTCACATCCACAACAAGAAAGTCTTGGACGAGGTCTGATCCGAGATGTCTTGATCACCATTCAAGCCATCTCTACATCAAGCTGAGTTAGTGTCTAGGCAAGACATGGGGTGCGTGCTCTTTTCCTTGCTTTTGGTTTTGTCCCACGAGGTTTTCCGGAGGAAGGTTTTTAACGAGGCCACAACTTGTCTTCACATCACTTAGGCCCTATCTCGGTCCAAGGCTAAAGAAGTTTACATTTTATTTCATTTTAAAGCTTATGTTAAACTTAAACTATAGTTTCCTTTTTGCTTATTTCTGAAACCCTAGAGAGCATGTTCTCTGGTTTCTCCTTATTTAAACGGGTCTCTAAACCCTATTGTACTCATCCATCCTTTAATCAACGAGTATTCTTTTCTCCTTGATGGCTCTCTCTCTAAGACAAGTTGTCGAGTTCCTTCTGGTGTGTAGTATCCAGGAACCTAAGGGTGTTTGCTTGGTGTGTTATATCCGAGTTATTCACCTAGGAGTATCAAGAGATCTTATCATCCCTCTTGTGTCACCAATCGATCCACAACCTTGAAGAACTTGAGTCTCTGATTTGTTCTTGCAAGGATCTATCCATTCCCATCAACCAAAGAGCATCCTAGGGATGCATCATTAGTCTTAAAAGCAGTTTCCACTCATCACCTTCTTTCATCCTAATCTGATGATATCCACTCTTTAAATCTATTTTAGAAAAGATGCAAGACCCATGCAATTCATCAAGCATATCATAAAGTCTAGGAATAGGATGTCTGTACTTTACAGTGATGTGGTTGATGGCTCTGCAATCTACACACATGCGCCAGCTTCCATCCTTCTTTGGCACTAAGAGAACTGGTACAGCACATGGACTCATACTCTCTCTAATGTGTCCTTTCTTCATCAGTTCATCAACCTGCCTCTGGAGTTGATGTAATCATGGACCGGATCACTAAGGAGAACAAGGAGAGTCTAGATGAGCCACATGAAGCCACATTGCACCAGCAGCCTGGTGATGATGCTCTAGCCATTCCTGAAGGTCCCATGACTCGTTCCAGAGTCAAAAAGCTTAAAGAGAATGTTGTTGGATTACTCACTTCACATCCACAACAAGAAAGTCTTGGACAAGGTCTGATCCGAGGTGTCTTGATCACAATTCAAGCCATCTCTACATCAAGCTGAGTTAGTGTCTAGGCAAGACATGGGGTGCGTGCTCTTTTCCTTTCTTTTGGTTTTGTCCCACGAGGTTTTCCGGAGGAAGGTTTTTAACGAGGCCACAACTTGTCTTCACATCACTTAGGCCCTATCTCGGTCCAAGTCTAGAAAGAAGTTTACATTTTATGTTATTTTTAAGCATATGTTAAAGTTAAACCATAGTTTCCATTTTGCTTATTTCCGAAACCCTAGAGAGCTTGTTCTCGGTTTCTTTTTATTTAAAGGGTTCCTAAACCCTATTGTATCTCATCCAACTTTTTATCAACGAGTTTCTTTTCTCTCTTGACGGCTCTCTCTCTAGAAAGTGTGTCGAGTTCTGGTGTGTAATATCCAGAGACCTAAGGGTGTCTAAATCGGTGTGTCATATCTGGTTTGTTCATCTAGGAGTATCAAGAGTTCATCCATCCCTCTTGTGTCACCATTCAATCCACACGCCTTGAAGAACTTGAGTCTCTGATTCGTTCTTGCAAGGATTATCCATTCCCATCAACCAAAGAGCATCCTAGGGGCGCATCAAGTGGTATCAGAGCAACTTTGGTTGGGAAGTACTCGTTCTCTCTCTTGTTGTTCTTGTTTCATCCGTGTTTCATCTTGAATAAGCAGTAGATCTAATCTGTTTAGGGCTGCTCGAAATTCAGAGAGATTAGACAAGGTTTAAGAGATTTTCCTTTTTGCTTGCGGAAACCCTAGAGAGATAGAAACCCTAGCCGCATAAGTTTTCTTTTTCCTTTTAGATCACTTTGTTTCATCTGTTTAAAACCTGTTAATCACCTTGCACACGAGTAGGTTAAGATTGTTAGGGTGCTAGAAAACCTTAGAAAAGAATAGACAAAGTTTAGAGGAATTTCCTTTTTGCTTGGTAGGCGGAAACCTTCTTCCTTTTTACCTAGCCGGTTTGTTCCTTTTTGCTTTTGTCTTGCAAAACAAGCTTGCTTTCGTGATGCAAACCTTCTGGTTTTGTTTCCCTGATTGATCTTGAGGGTGATTTGAAGAGACACTTTCTGCCTGGTATGATCACACGCAGGATTGTTGATGGTTTGATCTTGAACTTGGTGGAATGGATTCGAGTAGATGATCTTCAGAACTGATCTATGGATTGACCAGAACTTGTGTAGAATGCCAAGAGGTCGTATGGTTTACCCACACAAACAATGACCTAATGGCGATTAAGCCTTGCAGAGAACCAACTCCTAGGCAAACAATGTTCAAAGATGAACAAAGGAATCACAGTTTGAAAGAGAGTATTTGATAACAAAAGTGATTGATTTTTATTCAGAATCGACACAGAGTATTTGTAGGAGAAGAAGGAATACAAAGCACTCTAAGGACTTGTGGAAAACAAGAAAGAAATCATAAAAACTAGAGTAGACCAAAGACTGAGTATGTGAAGAGTTTGGTTGGCTCTTTGACTTCATTTTCGACTGGGCTTGATTCTGGATCAGAATAAACCAAGCAAGAAATGGCTTTCTTCAGCCTTTGGGTCTGTGATCTCGTGACTGGGCCCTTAGAGAATAGAAATGGGTCTTGGTCTTCTTGGATCAATGGTTTGGCAAGAGAAGATGGGTTTGATCCATCCTTGGCCCAAAATGGTTGAAATTGGCTTGGTCCATTTTGGTGGTTAGGCTGCGTTTCAGCTTGTCCAAAACCAGCTGGAGTGTCACTCTTAATCAGCTCAGCTCCTGGTAGTGAAGTATCACTGAGCTGGTTCAGCTCGTCCACACTCTCATCCAGCTCGTCCACACTCTCATCCAGCTCGTCCATACTCTCATCCAGCTCAATCAGCTCATCCAAACGCGTCTGGTTCTCCTTAGATAGCCTGTTCTGGTCCAATTCAGCTCCTGGTCTAGCCATGGTTGCATCATCCCCTCCTCCTTTAAAAGGATTTGACCTCAAATCCAAATGATCTGCATGAAAGGGGATCAAGTCAGCAACATTGAAGGTTGGACTGATTGGATACTTACCTTGTAGATCAATCTTGTAAGCATTGTTGTTGATTTTCTCCAATACTTTGAATGGACCATCCGTCCTTGGTAGCAACTTAGACCTTCTTTCAGCTGGAAATCTTTCTTTCCTCAAATGTATAGTCACCAAATCTCCTGGTTCTAGCACAACCTCTCTTCTTCCTTTGTTTGCGTGCTTTGCATACTCCTTGGTCCTTTCTTCAATGTTCTTTTTGACCTGCTCATGCAAAGACACAACATACTCGGCCTTGGCTTTGCCATCAAGATTAGCTTGTTCATTGAGCGGTAAGGGCAGTAAATCAAGAGGGGTTAACGGATTAAACCCATAGACAACCTGAAAAGGAGAATGCTTAGTAGCACGATGTACAGAATGATTGTATGCAAACTCAACATGTGGAAGACAATCTTCCCAAGTTTTAATGTTCTTTTTAATCACAGCACGCAAGAGAGTAGCTAAAGTCCTATTGACCACTTCTGTTTGTCCATCAGTTTGTGGATGACAAGTAGTAGAAAACATCAGTTTAGTGCCTAATTTAGACCACAGGGTCTTCCAGAAATGACTCAAGAACTTGGTGTCCCTATCTGACACAATAGTTCTAGGCAAACCATGCAATCTAACTACTTCTTTAAAGAACAAATCAGCAATGTTGAGAGCATTATCAGTTTTGTGACAAGCAATGAAGTGAGCCATTTTAGAGAATCTATCAACAACCACAAAGATAGAATCTCTTCCTCTACGGGTCCTGGGCAAACCAAGTACAAAATCCATAGATATATCAACCCAAGGAGCATCAGGAATGGGAAGAGGAGTGTACAAACCTTGAGTTCGAGCCTTAGATTTGGCCTGAGTGCAAGTAATACACCTACTGCATATTCTTTCCACATCTTTCTTCATATTTGGCCAGTAGAAGTGTTCCTTCAAGATGCTGTAGGTCTTGGCTACACCAAAGTGTCCCATAAGTCCTCCTCCATGTGACTCCCTTCTGGATAGTGCATCAGCCACTATATTCTCTTTACCTTGTTTGTAGTGAATCACATAAGGAAAGGTCTCAAGAAACTCTACCCACTTGGCATGTCGTTTGTTCAGTTTGTGCTGGCCCTTCAGATGCTTGAGAGATTCATGATCAGTATGGATCACAAACTACTTTGGCCAAAGGTAATGTTGCCATGTCTCTAGAGCTCGGATCAAGGCATAGAATTCCTTGTCATAGGTTGGATAGTTCAGCATAGCTCCTCCGAGTTTCTCACTGAAATAGGCAATTGGTCTTCTTTCTTGCATTAGCACAGCTCCAATACCTACACCAGAAGCATCACACTCGACTTCAAAAGTTTTGGTGAAATCAGGAAGGGCTAACAAAGGAGCATTAGTCAACTTCCCTTTCAAGTTTTGGAAGGCCTTCTCTTGCTCTTGTCCCCATTTAAAACCAACATTCTTCTTGATAACTTCAGTAAGAGGTGCTGCAATGGTGCTGAAGTCTTTTACAAACCTCCTATAGAAGCCAGCTAGTCCATGGAAGCTCCTTACTTCACTAACACTCGTTGGAGTTGGCCAATCTTTGATAGCTTTGATCTTTTCTTCATCAACCTTGATTCCCTGAGCTGTAACAACAAAACCTAGAAACACAAGGTGATCTGCTCCAAAAGTACACTTGTGGGAGTTAGCATACAAGGATTCCTTTCTAAGCACTTCAAGTACAGCTTTAAGATGATCTACATGCTCATGAAAACTCTTGCTATAGATCAGGATATCATCAAAATAAACAACCACAAAGTGACCTATGTAAGCTCTTAGGACATGATTCATTAACCTCATGAAAGTACTCGGTGCATTAGTGAGTCCAAAGGGCATTACAAGCCACTCATACAAGCCATGCTTAGTCTTAAAGGCAGTTTTCCACTCATCACCTTCTTTCATCCTAATCTGATGATATCCACTCGTTAAATCTATTTTAGAGAAAATGCAAGACCCATGCAATTCATCAAGCATATCATCAAGTCTAGGAATAGGATGTCTGTACTTTACAGTGATGTGGTTGATGGCTCTGCAATCTACACACATGCGCCAGCTTCCATCCTTTTTTGGCACTAAGAGAACTGGTACAGCACATGGACTCATACTCTCTCTAATGTGTCCTTTCTTCATCAGTTCATCAACCTGCCTCTGGAGTTCCTTGGTTTCTTCAGGATTGGTTCTATAGGCTGGTCTGTTTGGTAATGAAGCTCCAGGCACAAAGTCTATTTGGTGTTCAATCCCACGGATTGGAGGCAATTCATTTGGCCTTTCTTCTGCAAATACATCAGCATACTCCTGCAAAAGAAACTCAAACTCACTCGGTAGCACCGGTTCCAAGTCAGCAGAAGACATTAGTGCACCCTTAAAAATAAACAACAGCATAGATTGTTGAAGGTACATAGCTTTCTTAACCTCACTGTTTTTGGCCATGAGGTGTACCTCCTTGCTTTGACCCTTCTGTTTATCTTTGTTCTTTGCTTCTTGCCTCCTTTGCTTTAACTGCACTTGGTCCTCATGTACTTCCTGTGGTGATAAGGGGGCAAGTATGATCTTCTTATCTCTATGAGTGAAAGAATGGCGGTTTGTGAAACCATCATGAATGGCTTTCTTGTCATATTGCCACGGCCTCCCCAACAAGATGTGGCTAGAATCCATGGGCAAGACATCACAAACTATCTCATCTTGGTACTTGCCAATGGTTATAGGTACCATGACCTGTTCTGTAACCTTTAGCTCCCCATCTTCATTCAGCCATTGGAGAAGGTATGGTTTAGGATGCTTTCCAGTCTTAAGTCCAAGCTTTTCTACAAGAGATTCACTAGCCACGTTAGTACAACTTCCACCATCAATAATCAGACTACAAACCTTATCATAAACTGTACAACGAGTATGAAAGAGATTCTCCCTTTGATCATTATCTTCTGGTTTGGTCTGAACCTTCAAGGATCTTCTTGTGACCAGGAGTTCTCCACGCACTGGATAGTCAATGGCTTCTTCTTCAGATCCTTGATCCTTTTCTTCCTCAGATACCATCTCACCGTTCTCCAAGAGAATCATCACCTTTTTGTTGGTGCATTCACTGGCATAATGGCCAATACCATGACACTTGAAACACTTCACATCTCTGGATCTTGTGGCTGGTGCTTTGGCTTTGTCCAGGTCACGCTGAAACCCTTTTGATCCTTCGTTTGGCTTGACAAATGACTTCTCTTCCTTGGCATTGGGTCTGTAGGCGTTCCCATAAGAGCTTTTTGGAGTAGACTTCCTCTTTTGCTGCTGTTCAATGAGAATAGCCTTGTGTAGAAGTTCATAGACATCCTCATACTCCTGTAGTTCCAATCTGTCTTGGATATCTCGGTTGAGACCAGCTTGGAAACGAGCCATGGTTGCCTCTGGATCCTCGTCTATGGCAGCTTTGATCATGAGTGTTTCCATCTCTTGATAGTACCCTTCTACACTTTTGCCTCCTTGAGTAAGTCTCCTAAGCTTTTGATGGACCTCTCTGCTGTAATGACTAGGCACAAACCTCTTCTTCATGATAGCTTTCAATTCATACCAGGATGCAACTTGTGCTTCCCCTGTCCTTCTTCTAGTGGATACAACCTGATCCCACCAATGAAGTGCGTACCCATTGAATTCAGTAACAGCAAGCCTGACCTTTCTTGTTTCTGAAAAGTTTTGGCAATCAAAGACAAGCTCCATTCTCTTCTCCCATTCCAGGTATGCATCCGGATCTCCACTGCCACTGAATGATGGAATTCTCAGCTTGAGATTACCAAGGCTATCATCAGTCCTCTCTCTGGTTCTTTGGCGATGATGAGGTTTTGTTAAGGAGTCTGCCTTGGAGAGCCTTGATTCCCCATCTCTATCAGTGCTGCGGCCAGAAGAAGAATCATTAACCTCATGCTCTCCTTGAAGAATCCTTTTGCCTCTTCTTTTCTCCCTTGCTGCTTTCCTAACCTGAGAAGAAGAACCCAAAACATTGTTAGTAGCACCTTTCTCAAATTCCCACTTCTTTTCCATTTCTTTCATCATATAAGCCATCATGGCCTCCATTTGAACTTTATCCAACTTGTAGGGCGGTGTTTCATTGTCTTCCCTGCTGCCATCAGACATGGTTTCCTATGAAGACTCACAAAAAAAGGAAAGATTAGTGCAGTTAAAGATAGCCGAAGCCTCACTGCTCTCAAGTGTTTCTCTCAAGTTTTAAGTGTTCTCTGTGATTCCAATAGCTCAGCAGTAAACAAAGACACGCCAACAGAGTGATTCCCTACCCCAGAAAAGAACAAGATAGATAGATTGCAAGATTTTTGGTTGCAAGGAGCTTTACCACCAGAGACTGGATTTCTCTTCAGTCTGGCTGGATTTCTCTTCAGCCTCTTGTTAATTTTCTTGTTTCTTTTTTTTTTTTTTTTTTTTTAAACTGGTTGGCCTCCTTGCAGAACAACAGATAGATAGAAAAGACAAAGAGACTCGACAGAGAAGATGAATAGATTAGAGAATAGGTTCCCAAAGAGAGAAAGAGATTTCGAAATCAAACCCAACAAATCAGAGGCCCTCAAACTGCTCTGATACCACTTGATGCAAACCTTCTGGTTTTGTTTCCCTGATTGATCTTGAGGGTGATTTGAAGAGACACTTTCTGCCTGGTATGATCACACGCAGGATTGTTGATGGTTTGATCTTGAACTTGGTGGAATGGATTCGAGTAGATGATCTTCAGAACTGGTCTATGGATTGACCAGAACTTGTGTAGAATGCCAAGAGGTCGTATGGTTTACCCACACAAACAATGACCTAATGGCGATTAAGCCTTGCAGAGAACCAACTCCTAGGCAAACAATGTTCAAAGATGAACAAAGGAATCACAGTTTGAAAGAGAGTATTTGATAACAAAAGTGATTGATTTTTATTCAGAATCGACACAGAGTATTTGTAGGAGAAGAAGGAATACAAAGCACTCTAAGGACTTGTGGAAAACAAGAAAGAAATCATAAAAACTAGAGTAGACCAAAGACTGAGTATGTGAAGAGTTTGGTTGGCTCTTTGACTTCATTTTCGACTGGGCTTGATTCTGGATCAGAATAAACCAAGCAAGAAATGGCTTTCTTCAGCCTTTGGGTCTGTGATCTCGTGACTGGGCCCTTAGAGAATAGAAATGGGTCTTGGTCTTCTTGGATCAATGGTTTGGCAAGAGAAGATGGGTTTGATCCATCCTTGGCCCAAAATGGTTGAAATTGGCTTGGTCCATTTTGGTGGTTAGGCTGCGTTTCAGCTTGTCCAAAACCAGCTGGAGTGTCACTCTTAATCAGCTCAGCTCCTGGTAGTGAAGTATCACTGAGCTGGTTCAGCTCGTCCACACTCTCATCCAGCTCGTCCACACTCTCATCCAGCTCGTCCATACTCTCATCCAGCTCAATCAGCTCATCCAAACGCGTCTGGTTCTCCTTAGATAGCCTGTTCTGGTCCAATTCAGCTCCTGGTCTAGCCATGGTTGCATCATTTCGTGTTCTACTTTTCCTTTTTGCTTATCTTGTTACCTAGAAACCTTTTACTGGTTATTTTTGTTTACCCTTGTGCAGGAAGCATGGGATCCGAGTCTGAAGAAGAAGCTGCACTCGTTAGGAAGAACAAGCTTCTCATGGAGGCTATGTCGGCTCAACTCAATCAGAACATGGTAGCAACCATGACCGAGATGATGAGAACCAACCTCAATGACATCCGGAGAGAGCTCAGAGAAGACATCAGGAGAGCCACTGGTCAAGTTCCAAACCGGGAGGCTAGGAGAGAAGAGAGGCCTCATGCAACTCGCCAAGAGCATGCCGGTTATGAGGAGACTGACAATGAGTATGAACACCTCAGTTCATCCTCAAGACAAAGCCAAAGAAGACATAGGCGTGTCCAAGAGAGAAGAGTGAACCAGGGAGATGATCTTGCTGGTTTGAAGATAAAGATACCCCCATTCCATGGCAAAGCTGATCCGGATGCCTACCTTGAGTGGGAGAAGAAGATTGAGCTAGTCTTTCAGTGTAAGCAGTACACAAACCACAAGAAGATTCAAATTGCTGCTACTGAGTTCTATGACTATGCTCTAAGCTGGTGGGATCAGTACATCACAACTCGTAGAAGGAATGGAGAGGAACCAGTTGAGACTTGGACAGAGATGAAGTCTATCATGCGCAAGAGGTTTGTTCCAAGTCACTACCACAGAGACTTGCATCACCGGCTTAGGAAACTTACCCAAGGCTCAAGATCAGTGGAGGAGTACTACCAGGAGATGGAGTTGCTCATGCTAAGAGCGAGCATATCAGAAGATAGAGAAGCCACCATGTCAAGGTTCCTATGTGGTTTGAACCGAGAGATACAAGACAATGTTGAGATGCAACACTATGTGGAGCTTGAAGAGATGCTACACAAAGCTATTCTTGTGGAGCAGCAGCTCAAGAGGAAGGGTCATTCACGCAACCACTATGGCTCTAACCGGTTACACAACACCAAGGAAGAAAAGACACCTTACCCTAAGGAGTCTAAGCCGTTCCAGAAGGATCACAAGTCCTATCCAAGGGAAGAGACCAAACCGAGCAGTGCTTTTGACAAGGGCAAAGGCAAGGTTGAAGCCTCTAGTTCCAGAGCTCGTGATGTCAAGTGTTTCAAGTGCCAAGGAAGAGGTCATTACGCCTCTGAATGTACCAACAAGAGAGTCATGGTTTTGCTGGAAGATGGAGAGTATGCCTCAGAAGATGACATCACCGAGTCTGACCAAGAAGACACTGAAGAAGAACATGAAGAAGGACCAGTCCAGGGGAAGCTTTTAGTAGCAAGAAGACTTCTAAGCTTGCAAAACAAGGCTGAGGAGCTGGAGCAGCGTGAGAACCTCTTCTACACCCGGTGCTTGGTCCAAGGGAAAGTGTGCAGCCTCATTGTTGATGGAGGTAGTTGTGTGAATGCTGCGAGTGAAACCCTGGTCAAGAAGTTGGGATTGAAGGTTCAGAAGCATCCCAAACCTTACCGGCTACAATGGCTGAATGAAGAAGGCACCATGAAGGTCTCAAGTCAAGTCCTTATTCCCTTAGCCATTGGGAGATATGAAGATGAAGTCTTGTGTGATGTGTTGCCTATGGAAGCTGGTCACATACTTCTTGGAAGACCTTGGCAATCTGATCGCCGAGTTATCCATGATGGCTTCACCAACAAGCACTCCTTTGAGTTCAAGGGACGCAAGACTACTCTCCTTTGGATCTAATGCCTTTACCTGAGTGTGAAAGGATCAGTCTAGATGGCAAGAAGAAAGCAGAGATGGTCCAACGGATCCATGAGAAGGCTAGACAAAACATTGAGCAGAAAACCAAGCTTTATGAGAAGCAAGCCAACAAGGGGAGACGTGTGAGGACCTTTGAAGTTGGTGACCAAGTTTGGTTGCACCTGAGGAAAGATAGGTTCCCCAACGAGAGGAAGTCCAAACTGATGCCAAGGGTTGATGGACCTTTCGAGATCATCCACAAGATCAATGACAATGCCTACAAACTTGATCTCCAAGGTAAGTACGATGTATCAAATAGCTTCAATGTCACTGACTTGGCTCCTTTTGCTGTAGATGAACCTGATTTGAGGACAAATCCTTTTCAAGAGGGAGGGGATGATGTGATCATGGACCGGATCACTAAGGAGAACAAGGAGAGTCTAGATGAGCCACATGAAGCCACATTGCACCAGCAGCCTGGTGATGATGCTCTAGCCATTCCTGAAGGTCCCATGACTCGTTCCAGAGTCAAAAAGCTTAAAGAGAATGTTGTTGGATTACTCACTTCACATCCACAACAAGAAAGTCTTGGACAAGGTCTGATCCGAGGTGTCTTGATCACAATTCAAGCCATCTCTACATCAAGCTGAGTTAGTGTCTAGGCAAGACATGGGGTGCGTGCTCTTTTCCTTGCTTTTGGTTTTGTCCCACGAGGTTTTCCGGAGGAAGGTTTTTAACGAGGCCACAACTTGTCTTCACATCACTTAGGCCCTATCTCGGTCCAAGTCTAGAAAGAAGTTTACATTTTATGTTATTTTTAAGCATATGTTAAAGTTAAACCATAGTTTCCATTTTGCTTATTTCCGAAACCCTAGAGAGCTTGTTCTCGGTTTCTTTTTATTTAAAGGGTTCCTAAACCCTATTGTATCTCATCCAACTTTTTATCAACGAGTTTCTTTTCTCTCTTGACGGCTCTCTCTCTAGAAAGTGTGTCGAGTTCTGGTGTGTAATATCCAGAGACCTAAGGGTGTCTAAATCGGTGTGTCATATCTGGTTTGTTCATCTAGGAGTATCAAGAGTTCATCCATCCCTCTTGTGTCACCATTCAATCCACACGCCTTGAAGAACTTGAGTCTCTGATTCGTTCTTGCAAGGATTATCCATTCCCATCAACCAAAGAGCATCCTAGGGGCGCATCAGGAGTTCCTTGCTTTCTTCGGGATTGGTTCTATAGGCAGGTCTGTTTGGTAATGAAGCTCCAGGCACAAAGTCTATTTGATGTTTAATCCCACGGATTGGAGGCAATTCATTTAGCCTTTCTTCTGAAAATACATCAGCATACTCCTGCAAAAGAAACTCAAACTCACTCGGTAGCACCGGTTCCAAGTCAGCAGAAGACATTTGTGCACCTTTAAAAATAAATAAAAGCATAGATTGTTGAAGGTACATAGCTTTCTTAACCTCACTGTTTTTGGCCATGAGGTGTACCTCCTTGCTTTTACCCTTCTGTTTATCTTTGTTCTTTGCTTCTTGCCTTCTTTGTTTTAACTGCACTTGGTCCTCATGTACTTCCTGTGGTGATAAGGGGGCAAGTATAATCCTCTTATCTCTATGAGTGAACGAATGGCGGTTTGTGAAACCATCATGAATGGCTTTCTTGTCATATTGTCACGGCCTCCCCAACAAGATGTGGCTAGAATCCATGGGCAAGACATCACAAAATATCTCATCTTGGTACTTGCCAATGGTTATAGGTACCATGACCTGTTCTGTAACCTTTAGCTCCCCATCTTCATTCAGCCATTGGAGAAGGTATGGTTTAGGATGCTTTACAGTCTTAAGTCCAAGCTTTTCTACAAGAGATTCACTAGCCACATTAGTACAACTTCCACCATCAATAATCAGACTACAAACCTTATCATAAACGGTACAACGAGTATGAAAGAGATTCTCCCTTTGATCATTATCTTCTAGTTTGGTCTGAACCTTCAAGGATCTTCTTGTGACCAGGAGTTCCCCACGCACTGGATAGTCAATGGCTTCTTCTTCAGATCTTGATCCTTTTCTTCCTCAGATACTATCTCACCGTTCTCCAAGAGAATCATCACCTTTTTGTTGGTGCATTCATTGGCATAATGGCCAATACCATGAAATTTCAAACACTTCACATCTTTGGACCTTGTGGCTGGTGCTTTGGCTTTGTCCAGGTGATGTGATCATGGACCAGCTTACTAAAGAGGACAAAGGGAGCTTAGATGATGTGATCATGGACCGGATCACTAAGGAGAACAAGGAGAGTCTAGATGAGCCACATGAAGCCACAATGCACCAACAGCCTGGTGATGATGCTCTAGCCATTCCAGAAGGTCCCATGACTCGTTCCAGAGTCAAGAAACTTAAGGAGAATGTTGTTGGATTACTCACTTCACATCCACAACAAGAAGAAGGTCTTGGACAAGGTTTGATCCGAGATGTCTTGAACACCATTCAAGCCATCTCTACATCAAGCTGAGTTAGTGTCTAGGCAAGACATTTGGTGTGTGCTCTTTTCCTTGCTTTTGGTTTTGTCCCACGAGGTTTTCCGGAGGAAGGTTTTTAACGAGGCCACGACTTGTCTTACAAATCACTTAGGCTCTATTCTCGGCCCAAGACCAGTAGAAGTATTTACATTTTAAGCTTATGTTATGTTTAAACTATAGTTTTCCTTTTTACTTATTTTCGAAACCCTAGAGAGCCTGTTCTCTGGTTTCTTTTATTTAAAGGGTTCCTAAACCCTATTGTAACCCATCCAACTTTTTATCAACGAGTTTCTTTTCTCTCTTGACGGCTCTCTCTCTAGAAAGTGTGTCGAGTTCTGGTGTGTAATATCCAGAGACCTAAGGGTGTCTAAATCGGTGTGTCATATCTGGTTTGTTCACCTAGGAGTATCAAGAGTTCATCCATCCCTCTTGTGTCACCATTCAATCCACACGCCTTGAAGAACTTGAGTCTCTGATTCGTTCTTGCAAGGATTATCCATTCCCATCAACCAAAGAGCATCCTAGGGGCGCATCAAGTGGTATCAGAGCAACTTTGGTTTGGGAAGTCTCGTTTTCTCTCTTGTTCTTTTTGTTTCATCCGTGTTTCATCTCTATCATCTTGAATAAGCAGTAGATCCAATCTGTTTAGGGCTGCTCGAATTTCATAGAGATTAGACAAGGTTTTAAACTTTTTCCTTTTTTCTTGCAGAAAACCTAGTTGATAAACCCTAGCCGCATAAGTTCTTGTCTCCCTAGATCACTTTTTTTCTTCTGCAAATCTTGTTAATCACCTTGAACACGAGTAGATCTAAGTTGTTAGGCTGCTTGAAATCTTAGAGAAGTTTTAGACAAGGTTTAGAAGAATTTCCTTTTTGCTTGCAGGCGGAAGCCCTAGAATTGGAAAACCTAGCCGCTATCCTTTTTCCTCTTATCTTGCTGAGCAAGCTTATCCTTTTGTGTTAATCTTTTTCCTTTTTACTTCTCGTGTACTCCTTGAACTACTTACTGGCTTAATCTTTCTCTTGTCGCAGGTACCATGGCAGGAGATCAGAAAGGAGTCCTCACTAAGGATGAAAGGCTGTTACTTAAGGCAGTGAATGCTCAGCTACAGCAGAAGATGAAAGCTAGTCTTGATCAACTTTGGAAGGAGTTTAGACAGGATCTCCAACAAGATATTCGACATAGTCTTGAGTCTAGAAGCAAAGAGAGAAGACTGGTACGTGGGCATGAAGGCAGAGACAAGTTTGCTGACCAAAAGATAAGAATCCATCCTTTCTATGGTGATGATGATCCGGCAGCATATGTGGAGTGGGAAGAGAAGATGGAGTTGTTTTTCAATTGTCAAAGCTATGCTGGAAGAAGTAAGGTTCAAGTGGCTACTGCTGAGTTTTGTGGTGATGCTTTGAGATGGTGGAATCACTTGATAAGGTCCAGAAGACTTGATGGAAGAGAACCAGTGGAAACTTGGCATAAGCTGAAGACTTTGATGCGTAGAGAGTATGTTCCAAGACAGTACCACAAGGATGTACTTCAAAGGCAACCAGAGACCAAGCTACGCTCTTCAAACTCTGCTCAGAAACAACAAGACAGCAAGAACTCAAGTCCAGTTGGAACATCAAGCAAAACCTCAACGTGTTCCATTGAAGATAGCATAAGGAAGGCAATTTTACAAACGTTTAGGGATGTGGAGAAACGACTCAATCAGGCTAAGACTACACGTCCATCCTTAGAAGTACAGAACCAAGCGCCATTCACTGATGTCTTAGACCTCAAACTTGCAGAACCAGACTCAGCTGCACAATCAGATTTAACTGCACCAACTCAAGAAGCTCAAACCGAAACATCTTTGGTAAACAGAAAGTTTGGGACAGAACAAGAGTGTTCTCTTTTCTTACCTCAGCCTGAATTCAATTTCAGTACTTCTTGTGATGAACTAACTTTTCTTAAACCGGTGCAACCGAGTAGCCTTGTTTTAGTGTCACAGGTTGCAAAAGAAGAATCAGTAGATAGAGAACCAGAGCAATCAACACAAGGAGAAGAGTTGGAACATCAGAAAAGCTTGCAGTCTAACCCAACTCCTAAACCCTTGTCTCATAACCAGCAAAAGCACTGCAAGGAAGCTAAAGTGGTTAGTTCTGTGCCTATAATGTGTGTTAAAGTGAGTACTAAAGACATAAAACGTTTTGGTCTTGACAAAGTAAAAGATTTTTGTGTTTCAAATTCTGTTTTTGATAACTTGCTTAGATCTTTTAAAGGACTGGAACCAGAAAATCTCTTTGATCAAAAACGTTTTCCAAATCAAAATAAAAACATTTCTGGTCATGTTTTGAGTCTTGAGCAGTTTCTGAAATATAGCAAAAGCTTTGGTCACTTTGAAAAGGTTTTAGAGCTTGAGTTGAAACAAACTGATTTCTGTTTTAGACAACCTTGTGATTCATTTGCTAGAACTGAAGAGAATAGTTTCGTTGTGAATTTTCCTAGGCATGATTTGAACACTGATGATTGTTTTGCATCCACATATGTCTTGAAAGAACCTAGGAAGTTGCATGAACCGAAATTGCATCATTCTGATTTTAGGTTTGAAGTTTTGAAATCTGCAAATATCTCTGAGCTTGAGATTGATTGTTTGTGTGCTGAAAATGATTCTAAACGTGTAGGACTGTTCTTTGAGGATATTCTAGTGTATAACACTTTCTTTGATAAACCTGTTGCACAATTGAAACTAGAACTCTCTGCTTCTGAATGTGTGAACTTGATCCTTGATGATATTTGGGTCTGTAATATTTTCTTTGATATGCATAATAGATGGAAGAGTCATACGGTTTTGTGCTCTGGAGACATCCTTGTCTATAATACTTTCTTTGACCTGATAACACACTTGACTTGTTCAAAAGAAGCTGAGAAAGGTACAGGTGAAAGGAGGAGCTACAATGATCAGAGTATCAATGATGAGTCTTTGGCTAAGTTGGAGAAGCACCAAACAAATCTTGAAAACTGTCTAATCGCCAGCTGTGATATAGGAGTAGTCAGAAGATCATATCTCATCAACAAAAACGATTTAGGCCATGAAACCAACTGCATTAGAAACTTAACTCCTCAGGCTATCACGTCGATTTGGAATTATGTCCAAAGTTTCTCAGGTGAAAGAGTTATGGGTTCTACAAGTCAGGTGATCCTATCTCTGCTTTGTTTGAATTTTGCTAAGTTTAGAACATCTCAAACCTATCTATGGCGACCAGGTGAGCATGCTAAGATAAGTGGTCATGTTTTCAATGATTCTTTTATCACTCTTTACACGGATATGATACTCTTGTTCTTGTCAAAAGAGCCAAGTATAGATTTCAGGAAAGCTTTGAAGGGTGTAAGGAGAAGCTACCAGCGTGAGGAAGATATGAGGTTCAAACCACCATATTTGGACCAGGATAAGAACCAAGGTGTCACTTGCTTCATCATCATCAAAGAAGCACCTCCAGATGCTACATACAAGCCAAAACCGAGAAGAAAAGGATTTGGACTATTTCTCTTACTCTATGATAAAATTTTATGTGCTAACTTATTGTGTGTCAAAGAGTATGATGCAGGTTTGAGTAATGAATCAGGAATCAAACAGATCAGTCCCTTCTACATATCTGAACCAGTCAGCAGCAATGCCTATCAAAGAGGCTTGCAAGGTAAGTGTAATCTGATTCTAAAGTTTGATGTTACTAATTTGGTCCCCTCTATTGCAGGTAAAACAGATTTGAGGACAAATCTTTTTGAAGAGGGAGGGGATGATGTGATCATGGACCAGCTTACTAAAGAGGACAAAGGGAGCTTAGATGATGTGATCATGGACCGGATCACTAAGGAGAACAAGGAGAGTCTAGATGAGCCACATGAAGCCACAATGCACCAACAGCCTGGTGATGATGCTCTAGCCATTCCAGAAGGTCCCATGACTCGTTCCAGAGTCAAGAAACTTAAGGAGAATGTTGTTGGATTACTCACTTCACATCCACAACAAGAAGAAGGTCTTGGACAAGGTTTGATCCGAGATGTCTTGAACACCATTCAAGCCATCTCTACATCAAGCTGAGTTAGTGTCTAGGCAAGACATTTGGTGTGTGCTCTTTTCCTTGCTTTTGGTTTTGTCCCACGAGGTTTTCCGGAGGAAGGTTTTTAACGAGGCCACGACTTGTCTTACAAATCACTTAGGCTCTATTCTCGGCCCAAGACCAGTAGAAGTATTTACATTTTAAGCTTATGTTATGTTTAAACTATAGTTTTCCTTTTTACTTATTTTCGAAACCCTAGAGAGCCTGTTCTCTGGTTTCTTTTATTTAAAGGGTTCCTAAACCCTATTGTAACCCATCCAACTTTTTATCAACGAGTTTCTTTTCTCTCTTGACGGCTCTCTCTCTAGAAAGTGTGTCGAGTTCTGGTGTGTAATATCCAGAGACCTAAGGGTGTCTAAATCGGTGTGTCATATCTGGTTTGTTCACCTAGGAGTATCAAGAGTTCATCCATCCCTCTTGTGTCACCATTCAATCCACACGCCTTGAAGAACTTGAGTCTCTGATTCGTTCTTGCAAGGATTATCCATTCCCATCAACCAAAGAGCATCCTAGGGGCGCATCACCAGGTCACGCTGAAACCCTTTTGATCCTTCGTTTGGCTTGACAAAAGACCTATCTTCCTTGGCATTGGATCTGTAGGCGTTCCCATAAGAACTTTTTGGAGTAGACTTCCTCTTTTGCTGCTGTTCAATGAGAATAGCCTTGTGTAGAAGTTCGTAGACATCCTCATACTCCTGTAGTTCCAATCTGTCTTGGATATCTCGGTTGACACCAGCTTGGAAACGAGCCATGGTTGCTTCTGGATCCTCGTCTATGGCAGCTTTGATCATCAGTGTTTCCATCTCTTGATAGTAGCCTTCTACACTTTTGCCTCCTTGAGTAAGTCTCCTAAGCTTTTGATGGACCTCTCTGCGGTAATGACTAGGTACAAACCTCTTCTTCATGATAGCTTTCAATTCATACCAGGATGCAACTTTTGCCTCCCCTGTCCTTCTTCTAGCGGATACAACCTGATCCCACCAATGAAGTGCATACCCATTGATTTCAGTAACAGCACGCCTGACCTTCCTTGTTTCTGAAAAGTTTTGGCAATCAAAGACAAGCTCCATTCTCTTCTCCCATTCCAGGTATGCATCCGGATCTCCACTGCCACTGAATGATGGAATCCTCAGCTTGAGATTACCAAGGCTATCATCAGTCCTCTCTCTGGTTCTTTGGCGATAATGAGATTTTGGTAAGGAGTCTGCCTTGGAGAGCCTTGATTCCCTATCTCTATCAGTGCTGCAGCCAGAAGAAGAATCAATAACCTCATGCTCTTCTTGAATAATCCTTTTGCCTCTTCTTTTCTCCCTTGGTGCTTTCCTAACCTGAGAAGAAGAACCCAAAACATTGTTAGTAGCACCTTTCTCAAATTCCCACTTCTTTTCCATTTCTTTCATCATATAAGCCATCATGGCCTCCATTTGAACTTTATCCAACTTGTAGGGCGGTGTTTCATTTTCTTCCCTGCTGCCATCAGACATGGTTTCCTATGAAGACTCAAAAAAGGAAAGATTAGTGCAGTTAAAGATAGCCGAAGCCTCACTGCTCTCAAGTGTTTCTCTCAAGTTTTAAGTGTTTTCTGTGATTCCAATAGCTCAGCAGTAAACAAAGACACGCCAACAGAGTGATTCCCTTCCCCAGAAAAGAACAAGATAGATAGATTGCAAGATTTTTGGTTGCAAGGAGCTTTACCACCAGAGACTGGATTTCTCTTCAGTCTGGCTGGATTTCTCTTCAGCCTCTTGTTACTTTTCTTGTTTCTTTTTTTTTTTTTTAAAAAAACTGGTTGGCCTCCTTGTAGAACAACAGATAAATAGAAAAGAAAAAGAGACTCGACAGAGAAGATGAATAGATCAGAAAATAGGTTCCCAAAGAGAGAAAGAGATTTCGAAATCAAACCAAACAAATCAGAGGCCCTCAATCTGCTCTGATACCACTTGATGCAAACCTTCTGGTTTTGTTTCCCTGATTGATCTTGAGGGTGATTTGAAGAGACACTTTCTGCCTGGTATGATCACACGCAGGACAGATGATGGTTTGAACTTGAACTTGGTGGAATGGACTCGAATAGATGATCTTCAGAACTGATCTATGGATTGACCAGAACTTGTGTAGAATACCAAGAGATCATATGGTTTACCCACACAAACAATGATCTAATGGCGATTAAGCCTTGCAGAGATTCAACTCCTAGGCAAACTGATGTGATCATGGACCGGATCACTAAGGAGAACAAGGAGAGTCTAGATGAGCCACATGAAGCCACATTGCACCAGCAGCTTGGTGATGATGCTCTAGCCATTCTTGAAGGTCCCATGACTCA
>CAJHQP010007897.1:0-29755 GCA_905132765.1 Moricandia arvensis
GGTTTTTTGCCAAAACTGACCTAAAACTTGATTTGAAATGCAAAAGTAAACCCAAACTTGAATCAAATGCAAAAGTAACCTAAAAGGCTATTGAAATTACAACCAGCTCCTTGTGAACAAAAAAAAAAACGGAATTTTTTTTTTACGTTTCTAACCCCCGCAAGTCTTCTGTCTAGACGACTTACAAGTAAGTCGTCTGGACGACTTACTAGTAAGTCGTCTAGTATAGTACTTCTTAAAATAATTTAAAAAATTTGTAAAAAATATTTTAGTAAGTGAAAAATTGAAATCATGTAATTAACGTATGTTTAAAGAAATATAAATTAAGATATAACAAAAATTTAATTGTTTTCAACATAGATGAGTGAAAGTAGTGAGTCATGATATTCTTTGGTTAGGTTTTGCCAACATATGTTGTAGTATTGTATGTGTTCTTAGGGTTAGATTTTGGAAAGCATAAATGTTTTTTTGAAAAATTTAAAATTGACCTAAATGTATTTATTTCTGTATATAGTAAACACTATTTAAGTATAATTTGATTTTATAACGTGGTTTGTTAGTTATTTTAGTCAATTTCGTTTAGGGTTTAGGGTTTAGGGTCTGGGACGACTTACTAGTAAGTCGTCTGGTGAATATTTACGGGTAGACGACTTACTAGTAAGTCGTCTGATGCACGTTCAAACCGGACCGAACCTTTAGTTTTACCATTTTACCAATGTGCTTTTAAACATAACCGGATTTTTTTACCGGGCATATATAAGATTTTTTTTTTTTTTTTGGTTTACTGTTTCGCGAGATTTAGAAACTGTAACGTCATTCTCTCAAAGAGGCGATTTCGAAGGCGATTTCGAAGGCGATTTCGAAGGCGATTCTCTGTAATCCATCATTCTCACAACCGTTTCTCACCGCCGTTATCACCGTCATTCTCACCACTTTCTCACCGCCACTTCCTCTATTTCAAACCCTAGCGCCGTTTGTCTGTAAACCCTAGCGCCGTTTGTTTGTAAACCCTAGCGGCGTTTGTCTGTAAACCCTAGCGGCGTTTCTTTCAGAGGCGTGTCTGTAAACCCTAGCGAGGTAAGTTAAAACGTGTCTCTTAAGTCCACCGTTCTCACCACCGTTCTCACCGCATTTCTTTTTGGCTGTCTATTTTGGCAGATTTATAACCGCTGTGTCGAAGGCGACTATGGCTTCTCCGAAATTTCAGGTATGCTCTAAAAATGTCTACTGGAAGTCTTGGAAGACTTATAATTAAGTCGTCTCTTCTAGACGACTTAATTATAAGTCGTCTGGAAAGTCTTCCAGACGACTTAATTACAAGTCTTCCAGACTTATAATTAAAATGTTATACTGAGATGGTTGTCTTTCATTGTTTTGCAGACAAAAAAAATGGATATTCCAGAACTCCCCCGTAGGTTGCATACATTAGGGGAAGAGCCACCAGCAATGAAAGCTATTTCTTATCATACGGATTGTACGAAGTTGCATAATGCTTTAAAGAATGCTCTTCATGGTGACGAATATGAAGAGCTAAAGGAGTCAAAGCTGGGAGTTTTCATCAAGTTTAAAGAGCTCGGATTTGGTTGGGCTTCAAGGCTGGTGCACTACATGCTCGGATTCCAGCTGGACATAAAGAAGAAGTACGAGCTGTGGAGTCTAGTTGGTCCAGAACCTGTGAGGTTTTCACTGTTAGAGTTTGAAAACCTCACTGGTCTAAACTGCGAGTACATAGGGGACCTTGAGAGACCGAGGTGTGCTGTCACAAAGGAGATGGCTTCTTTCTGGGACATGTTGGGAGTTCATGTCGAAACTGGGCCATCTACTGAGCAGATAATAGCAGCATTTGAGAGATGCGAAGGGTGGTCTCGGGAAGATCGCAAGCGGCTCGGGTACCTTGCCATCTTCACTGGATATATAGAAGGGAGAAAGTATTCAACCGCCACAAGGGTTAGTCTGGCAAGGCTTGTGATGGATTTAGAACGTTTTGAGAACTATCCATGGGGGAGAGTCGCGTTCAAGGTGCTGATGGACTCTTTGAAGGGCAAAGATATTTCGGGCTGTTACACTGTCGATGGGTTTATACAAGCTCTCCAGGTCTGGGTGTACACAGCTCTGCCGGAATTGGCTGCTAACTATGGTAATCCCATACCAAACAGACCGTCTCCACCGATACTGGCTTACATGGGTGGCAAAGGACGCAGATGCTTTAAAGATGCTATCTGCAGACAGGTATTTACTTCTATCCTTTACTCCAAAAATTAAGTCGTCTGGAAAGTCGTCTGGCAAGTCTTCCAATAAGAGACACATAGTCGTCTGGGACAGCATTCGTTCACATATCTCCCCTCAAGAACTGGATCTGATAATGGAGCCTTTTCTCCAGATGCTCCCTTATCTGCTTTTTGAGTGCGCATCCGTTTCTCAACGTGACCAGTTATCACTGGAGCCATTCACGTATGAGAGACCAACCGATATCCCTCAGGCCAGATCTGGTGATTGTGGCGTTTACACTCTGAGGTACATTGAATGTCATGCTCTTGGGATGCCATTTAACCAAAAGACTTTGCTAAGGCCAACGCGAAGACTATGAGGGATAAGATGGCGATCGATATATTTAAAGAGCTTCCTGAGCAGCATGCGAAAGAAAACGATGACCTTGTAAAAAACCTTGGAACATATGATGTATGATAGATTAGGATTTGTGTGTATTTGAACTTGTAATTTATGATAAATTAGGATTTGTGTGTATTTGAACTTGTAATTTATGATAGATTAGGATTTGTGTGTATTTAAATTTGTAATTTATGATAGATTACGATTTGTGTGTACTTGAACTTTTAATATAATTAGACGACTTAGCATTATATTGAACTTTTATATTGGACGACTTAACATTATATTGGACGACTTAGCATTATATTGGACGACCTAACAGAATACTGGACGACCTAACTGAATACATAGACTAAACACAACTTGAAGGTCTTCTGGACGACCTAACTTGAAGGTCTTCTGGACGACCTAACTTCAAGGTCTTCTGGAGGACTAACCTTCTGGACGACTTACTTGAAGGTCTTCTGGAGGAATAAACTCTGGACGACTTACTTGAAGGTCGTCTGGACGACCTTCAAGTTAGTCGTCTAGTGGTTCCTTACATTGTGGTTTCGTATGACCAGTTTCCTTGCAATTTGAGCATCTATAAACCCTGTGTTGTTTCCTAGGTTTGCGTCCTTTCATCCTGGATAGCTCCAACCAGGATTGCCATCTTGATTTCTTCTGTCTTCCCCGACCACGTTTTACCTCCGGAGGCAAGCATGTGCGTTCCTCAACTTGTTGTCCAACACAAGGATATATATTTTCTGAGTATCCTGCAAACAAATAATCCTTTGAGTACACTGGACTTACAAGTGTGGAGATATGCAAACCAGCATGTATTCCAGCAGCTATAGCATGAGAGCAAGGTATTTTCTCTACTGCATAAACACCACAATCACACTTGCCATGTTCCAAATCAACCACACAGTCCATTTTGCCACCTTTCACAAAGAATCGCCATCCATCAATTGGTTGAACCCTCATCGTATCCGCTATCTCCGATCGAACAGCAAGCAAGTATTCAACACCGCGACTATGGTGACTTGGGAGACTCAAAGCATCATCTCTCCTTTTCCAAAACCACTTTCCTAGCTTCTCTCTTATGTACTCCAATAGGAAATGAATAGGAAATCCTCTAGCTCGCTTCAGTGCGGAATTAATAGATTCTGCGATGTTGCTTGTTTTTATGTTGTACCTGTCCCCCTGAGAATAAACCCTTGACCATAGGATGACATCGGCATCCTCCAAATACGTTGCAAGGTCCGGGTTTGCACTCCGTATCTCAGCCATGTACCGGTTAAAATCTGAAACCGTATGGGCATAAGCAGCACCTTTCACCAAGTACAAGAGATGTTTCCCTTTATAAGTTTTGACAATGTTATCTTGAAGGTGATAATAACATATTCCTCGGGTTGCCCAGGGAAACACCTTCTCACACGCACTTTTAATGGCTGCATGCCGGTCGGAGACTATCACGAGAGGCTGCTCATCAGATAAACAACTAGCCAATTTTGTGAAAAACCATTCCCAAGAAGGGTTATCTTCAGCATCTACGATCCCAAAAGCCAATGGAAATATCTGAAAATTCCCATCTTGTGCGGTTGCAACTAACATAGTACCTTCATACTTCCCATGTAGGTGAGTCCCATCCACGACAATGACCCTTCTCTGATACTTAAAACCTCTGATAGAAGCTCCAAAAGAGAGAAATAGATACTTAAATCTTTTTTTAGAATCAAGTTCTATAGCTGTGATAGAACCGGGATTTGCTAAGGAGATTTGCTCGAGATATGATGGTAGACGCGAATACCCATCTTCTGCTGATCCTCTCACCAATATTTGTGCATATACCAGTGCTCTGTATGAAGTGGTGTAATCAAGCGTCATGCCAAACATGTTCTTCATTGCATCAGTGATATGCTGTGGATTCAACCCATCAATGATTCCAACACGATCAATGAAAAGCCTAGCAACATACTTCGGAGTACAGTGTCTCCGCTGAGCGATTCGGTCTCCCACTGAGCATGTATGTGTTTCCACATACTTTGTTACCCAAAACGTGTTTGTTCCATGTTTCACACTCGCTCTCATCTTCCATCCACAACCACTAACCCGACAGGTTGCCACAAAGAGAGTTTTCGTTGACTTATATATTCTGAAGGAGAACTTACGCTTAACTGCTGTCAACCGCAGCTCTGAAAGCAGTGCATCCTTGCTAACAAAACTCTGGTTGACGTAGATACTGTTACCATTCGATCCTTCTCCTTCAATAGCATAAGTCTTTTTGAATTCTTCAAAACACATATCATCATCTTCTTCCAAATCCTCATCTTTAACCTTTCCATAAACACTGTAATCCTCACCATTCTCGTCCGCTTCAGCAACAATAGAGATATCAACATCCTTCTCCCCATCATCCTCCTCCCCATCATCCTCTTCCCCATTATGATTCTCATCTTCAACCAAATCATTATCATTTTCAAAAAACTCATCAGCTTCATCATCTTCATCCTCCTCTTCCCTTTCCTCTGAAACTGTTTCCACCTTGCTATGGCTTGATACACAAAGCCGTACTCCATGCGTTTTGGTTATCTCGAGCAAGTTTCGAACTTGTCTATCACTTGTAACATGAATAGGAGGAGTGTCTGGAACCTGCATCATTTCAGCTGGTAACAAGTAGGTTATCTCCACAGATTCTGTGCTCATGTCCAGGTTATAATCTTCTTGAACCATTGCAACAAGTTCAGCATGTGTCGAACCTTCACTCAACAAAAATAGTCTCGCTCCTTTGGAATTATCAACCACAAAATCCCAATTAGAATCTTCCAAAAACCATTCTCCATACACTGCATGTAACTGACGCAACATCTGCAAAATTTCAAAATAAAACACATTAGTAAACATAGAGAAAATGAAAGTTTACTAAACATTGACGCAGACGACTGACGGTTAAGTCGTCTGGAAGACATAGACGACTTACAAGTAAGTCGTCCAAATAGGTTATTTTTGCAATTGACTTTAAAATGGGACGACTTACTAGTAAGTCGTCCAGATTTGTTTGTTAAGAAAAAAATTCTAGACGACTTACTAGTAAGTCGTCCAGGATAAACGGGTTAGTTTTGCATTTGACCGAGTTGTGTCAGATATTTGACTTTTCCTGGACGACTTACAAGTAAGTCGTCTCTGGGAAATCAAAAATTTCAATATTTTATTAAAGCTAGACGACTTACCCGTAAGTCGTCTCAGGTTACTTTTGCAATTGGAAAATAAAACTTAAATATTTAACTTTTCCCAGACGACTTACTTGTAAGTCGTCTAGGTAGAGGACCTTCCTGAAAGTCGTCCAGGATAAGCGAAGTCGTCCAGATTTTTTTCCGAGATTCTGGTCAAACCTTGCTTCTCTCGGACGACTTTCAAGTAAGTCCTCTACCTAGACGACTTTAAATTAAGTCGTCTGGGAAAAGTTAAATATTTAAGTTTTATTTTCGAATTTTAAAATAACCTGAGAAGACTTACAGGTAAGTCGTCTAGCTTTAATAAAATATTGAAATTTTTGATTTCCCAGAGACGACTTACTTGTAAGTCGTCCAGGAAAAGTCAAATATCTGACACAACTCGGTCAAATGCAAAACTAACCCGTTTATCCTGGACGACTTACTAGTAAGTCGTCTAGAATTTTTTTCTTAACAAACAAATCTGGACGATTTATAAGTAAGTCGCCCGTGTGCTTAGAAGACTTACCCGTAAGTATTCTTCAGCCAGACGACTTACGGGTAAGTCTTCGACACGAACAAATCTGAAAATTTTTTCAATTTCATACCTTTCACTAGTGAGATGACTTCCTAAGCACAAATAGTCCTCTCCAACCACCCAGAACCTCAAACGAAAGTAACCCACGAAGATTAGTATGCTTGAATGGCTCTACTAAGCCTAAAAATTTATAATCAAAAGCTTGAATTTTTTGGATGAATATGGAGACAAAGTTAAAGAGATGTTGTTTTTTGTTCATAACATTTAGTGCCAATCAATTTTAGGTAGTGTCAATCAATTTTAGGTGCATTAAGAGCTTCAAATTGGTTGTTCATGGTGGTTGTGGTATTGATGGCAATGGCAATATTGTAAATATTTGAAGATGATGAGGTTGAGAGAGTAAAAATGTCATTTTCAGAAAAAAAAACAAGAAAAAAACAATGGCATTTTCGTAAATAATGTGAACATATGGGATGAATTGGACACAAGAAATGACAAAAAAAGGGAGAGGTTAGTTTTGTGTTTGACTATGAGTTTTGAGTCAATTTTGCAAAAAGCCCAGATTAGATTCCTGCTAAAAGTCTTATTTTAGCTCCTGGGACAGCTATCACACGTCGATTGGGGATTAACGATCCCATTGTATTTGTATATACTACTTGAACACCTGTACTCATACTACCACCAAGTCTGTGAAGATGATTGAGTTTTAAATTGCAGTTTGTTTGATTTGTCCCCATGCATCTACGAAGAGAGAAAGAGAGGGAGTCTACAATTTCGCAATTATCAACAAAAATTAAAAAGGGAAGGCTTCTGACAATTCTGGTCTGTAAGAGAGGAGCATTTGAAATAATGATCTCATGTTTAAAGTATTATCTTTGCTTGTTAGGGTGTTGACTTTCCCTTTAATTATTAAAGAGCCTTGTGATGTCATCGAATTGAACACACTTTCTTCTTTTCTTTATACACCTCAACGTAATAAAAAAAATTTGATTAAGTGTATATGTATATATATAACGGTAGATATGTGAGGTGAGTTCATTAATGGATTTGGAATACGATTTATAAGCAGCAAAATAGATCTTTGAGAAATATGTTTAGACTGAAGTTTCCTTATAGGCTCATCGCAGTGTACAATTAAAATGGAAGAACAACCTACCATATGTATTAGATAGATTTTTTTTTTTGATCAGGTATTAGATAGATTATAAAAGTGAGATACTGTCAGGCTGCTGATGTCATATGGAGAAAGATTCGGACAGATCCATCACTGATCTCTCAACTCACCCCCTTAAGTATGCAAACTATTCAATATTAATTTATCATTTACTTGTTAATCCTTTGCGAACAATACTTTTGTGCAACGCACGTAAACGAGAGGATGCCAACAACAACAAACCCAGATATTATTGAACTTTGTCTACGCTGTTTGTTAATTATAGGTGATTTAAAATCTGATAGTATCACTCTTATGAAACTTTCTCGAACGAGCATGAGGGATGTAGTCATGGCCCAAAAGCATGAGGTTCTCCTCATCAAGAGTAAACTCAATTTAGACTAAGTTTTGTAAATTATACATATATATATATTTATAATATGTGTAACGTAATTTATAAAGTTTGCGATTACAACTAGTTAGATTCACTTTAGATGGCATAAGCAAAAACATTAAGTCAACTTTTGTTATTACAATACATAAATACCACAAGCAAAGACACCTTCTTCAAATATTTTATAGTTAAATTTGTTTTATTATTTACCAAATTACAGTGATCTAAAACCTAACACGGTAAACACTTGTGTGTGTGTGTTATGGTCCCTGAGTTAGGTCAGAACTAAGGGTTTATAGAGAAGCGCGGACATTCATTAAGCATGACTTCTATTACAAAATTATGGTAAAGTCATAGCATTTCTTTTTTTTTTGGAGTCGAGATTAAAGTCATAGAATGTAGTTCGGTAAATGTGTGTATATAAATTAGAATTACAAAATAAATGGGGTGATGTATCCTCATAAGCAACGTTTTGAAAGGCTTAATTAGCTACGAACCTGTTATGTATATATAGTTTAAATACAAGCGTGTAACTTACTCATATTTGTATGTAAAAAAAAAGGTTGGAGTATGTTTGATAAGGGTAGATGATGATAAACAAATTATGAGGATGCGGAGAATCGATGAGAAGGGAGAGGCTGAATTGGCTTCCCGTAATCCTTAAGAGTTATCACACTTTTAATTTTGATTACGAACACTAATAAGTAATTGGACTTGACTTATTGCTTACCATCTGCCTTTCTCTCATTGGCTTCTTCTTAAACAATTCTTCACTCTTTATTTTCATTTTAGACATAGAACGGCAAAATAAAACCACATCACTTTTGAAAGGTCATGTTACGACGATCGTTTCTTAAAATATATATTCAACAGTGTTTCTCGGTACAAATGTTTTATTACTTATGATGTAATTAAAGTAGCGAGATGGATTAATTTAAAACACATAAGAAACCAAACGCTTTTGATGATAAGCTCAACTGGATCAATAATTTTCAAAATATAATATATACACAAAGAAGTTACTTGAGAGGTGAAGTAAGAGAGGATGCTTATTCAATTATGGCACGACATAATCTGATGTCCCTTTTGGAATCTTTCAGGTTTATTTTCTTTTTACCTAAGTCATATATATCTTGAAAGTTGAAACCCTAGCTTTTGTTGCTGTAGTCTAGAAACAAATAATAAATGGTGAAAAGAAAGTACATATTGGAGTCGATCAAGTGCGTTGCTTGACTACTGCATTGGAACCATCAGAGATTCAGGAGACTCGGGTTGGTCATTTGAATAGTAAAAGAAGAAATGTGATACTAATATATGGAAAAGATTCTACACGGTCACAACTCACAACCAAAGATTCCTTACATCCATCGTCTCCTCTGGATCCAGCTGTGATTGATTCTTTCAAGCAAACAAATATTATCTCTATCTATCTTTGATACTTGTAACTGGATATGGATTAGTAAAGATTCAAATGATACATGTGATGAGGTCGGCTCACATATTTATAATTAAGAAGGGGTTTGACCTTGTGAGCAAATTGGGTTTTTATTTAGCTTCTGACTTATTTCATTTTGGCAGCTCACTTATTAATTTAATTTCTTCCTTTTAGGTATAGTAATAATCAATAAAGGGGGGGGGGAGCTATTGGCGTCTGATATTGAACAACAAAAGAGCCTATCAAAAACCACATGCTTGCATCATCCCTTTTACTCAATCCTCGTTAACTAACTTTATTTGTCGCAGTTTGGTTCATCATATCTTAGTTATTTCTCCTTTGTCTGTATATATCCGGGCATGCTCATGCAAATGGAAGAAAGCAACAACTCAGGCGTGGCGGATTTTCCTGACAACTTTATGGACCAACTCTTGTGGGAGGACTGCAGGGAGGAGGAGGAGGAGGAAGCATCGTTATGGTCATCATTAGGGTTGAAGGAGAGGGTGACTTGCGCCATGGGTCACGTTCAAGAGGTGATGGGAGGAGAGAAGGAGTTGCTGATTCAGTTGTGGGTTCCTGTGGAGAGAGGGAGGAGAAGAGTGCTAAGCACGGAAGATCAGCCTTACTCGCTCAACCTCTTCTCCCAGAGCCAGAGCCAGAGCTTGGCTCTCTACCGAGACATCTCAGCAGGCTACAGCTTTGCAGCAGAGGTTGGGTCTGACCAGCCGGTGGGACTCCCTGGGCGTGTGTTCCTGAATAGGATGCCTGAGTATACCCCAGATGTTCGCTTCTTCAGGAGTGAGGAGTACCTTCGCATTGGATACGCCCGCAGGTGCCAGGTTCAAGCCTCCCTCGCTCTTCCACTCTTCCAAGGACCTTCTGGAAACTGCTTGGCGGTGTTGGAGATGGTCACCACTCACCCCAGCTTGGAGTATGGCTCCCAACTTCACACCATCTGCCGTGCCCTTCAGGTTGTATGGATCATTGGAAGAATTCAAATACTAATTTTGAAGTTAATGATGCTATTTGATACTTATAAAGATTGATGATGATTGATGGAATATTAATTAGTGGGGATTAAAGAAGACAAGTCAGTCTGATTGTAACTTTTATATATAATAAAAAACAATATACATATTAGTTACTTGGCAATATTCTTGTCACTGCACTGTTGGAACACTGCTCAGCATTGACTCGCTCCCATGTCTTTAATATTATTTGTTTTGTTGATGTAAGCAACCTTTGAAGAGCTTCAATGGTTAAAATGCTTTTAAAATATATATAAACACTCTTTTATAATTTACTAACAATCAGAATTTCTTGGCAGGCCTTTGATCTCTGGAGTTCAGAAACCTCCATCGTCCCAACCTCTCTCAAGGTCTGTCTGTCTCTTTAAAAAGTTTACGTTTCTTAGTTAGCACTCTTTTTAACTATGGTGCCCTTTCCACTTCCACAGCCTCACTCCGACGACCTTCACCGAGACGTGGCCTCGATTCTCAAAGGCATCTGCATCTCATACGGACTCCCGCTAGCTATTACGTGGGGCCACCAACAAGAAGACTCGTGCCTTTCTGCTATAATATCTGCATGTTATGCCTCTGACCAGAATAGCCGCTGCTTCCTGGCCGCTTGCTCAGAGCAACATCTTCTTGCCAAGGAAGGAAGCGCTGGAATAGCCTTTGCCACCAAGAAACAGTATTTTGCAAAAGATGTGGCCATCCTCAACTACCCTCTCTCCCACTACGCCAAGATGTTCGACCTCCACGCTGCTCTTGCCATCCCTCTCCTGACCAAATGCAGCCGCACCGTCCAATTTGTTCTCGAGTTCTTCTTCCCTAGAGACCGTCTTAATCAGAGGTTGATCCTCGATTCCCTCGCCTCCCAACTCAGCCTACGCTTCCAGAGCTCACCGCATCTGATGGTAGAGGACCAACTCGCAGAAGAAGTCACGGACACACACATGGCCCTGACAACAGATCACTCTAGCGAACAGCTTGTAGCAGAGGAGCCACCGTGCATGTCCCCCAAGGCTAAGGGAAAACATGTGTCTATCTCTTGGGAGATGAAGCTGGGTGGGGGAGTGAGAGAACCTTCTTTCTCTTCTTCTTCTTTGGAAAGCAGAAAGCGCAAAACAAGGACTGAAAAGGATATCACTTTGGATATTCTCAGACAACACTTTGCTGGAAGCCTCAAGGACGCCGCTAAAAACATTGGTGGTATGCGCCTTCGTATATATATATATGCACATGAAACGATGACGATGGAGTTAAATAGTTTATTATATTATTGTAGTATGTCCGACGACCTTAAAGAGGATCTGCAGACAACATGGAATTTCAAGGTGGCCATCGAGGAAGATCAAGAAAGTGGGACATTCTCTACGGAAACTACAAGTGGTGATGGACTCTGTTGAAGGGGTTCAAGGCTCTCTCCATCTAGCCTCCTTCTACTCAAGCTTCCCTCAACTTCAGTCTTCTTCTTCTTTCCCTTTGCTTGATCCTACCAAAACTGTCCACATGCCCCCAAAGTCAACACCTTCTTCATCATCATCAGGTTCAAGCACATGTTGCTCCTCCGAAGAGAAACAACTAGGTGCGTTCCACAAACCAGCTCAAATTCTTACCTTAAAAAAACTGAAGAAGGATGAGCAGAGGCCAGTTCGTGGGAGCTCATCCTTACCCCCATTGCCATCCGCAAGGAAAGCAAAGGACGATGGAATGAAAGTGAATGCTATGTTTGGTGATTCCAAGATGAGAATGAGCCTGAAACACCACTGGGGATTCGCAGACCTCAGAAGAGAGATCGCAAAGGGGTTTGGGATGGATGATGATGCTTTCACAAGTAACTTCAGTCTTAAGTATATGGACGATGATGAAGAATGGGTTCTGTTGACGTGTGACGCTGATCTTGAGGAGTGCATACAAGTCTACAAGTCCTCTCTTAAACAGACCGTCAGAATATCCGTCTCTTCCTTGCTTTGTAAATTTTAATTCTAATTACTTTTGGTTTGGTTTGTCAATCTTTTTTTTGCATATTTCGTTTGGTATATTAATTAGTTGTTGGCTTCTTGTAATTTTCTGGCTGACTCTATATATATTTACCTTTCTTTGAAACTATATTGAAAAATTGTGAGAAATATTAATCTTCATGAACTACAGAATCATGACCTAAAACCCACAACATTAGAGGTAAGAGATGATATTTACTTGGCCCTAGTCCACGTTAACTTTTTGAGGTAAGCTATCATGCAAGAATTGCCGATAATAACCAAAGCCAAGTAGACATTTGGAAGTAACACACACACATATATATACATTTTTTTTTGTAACACACACACACACATATATATATATCAATTTGAAGGCAAGCAAATTAAGGCAATGGATTTGGGTGTCCGTCCCTTAGCACAAACACTTCGATGACTCCAACAAGTTTTGTGCGATGTGATCCCCAACAACATCACATCATGTTGTCAATAAGTTTTTACAAAATTCGACAACCAAACCCAATTAGACTATAACACATTAGCCATTTTTAAGTAAATGCACACAAGACAAGAGCTGCTTGGGATAATACTAATAAGAATTGGAGGAGGAGAGTTAATAATAAGCTAAGGATGATCATCTGTTGTGTTTTTATTGGGTTTGTTTGACTAAGGTCGTTAGGTTTTTTTTTTTTTTGTTTCAGTCTAGTCTCTCATATGTGAGCTTAAGTCTCAGGGGATGAGTATGCTCTATCCTCCTGCTGTGTGTCTTTCAATCTTGTATTCTCCTGTGCTATGTTGGGTCATGTGTTGTGTCGTATCAGTATCATCCTGAGGTTGGTTGCCGTTTTAGTATTTAAATGCTAGCAATGCGTGCCGTTTTAGTATTTAAATGCTAGAAATGCGTGCCGTTTTCGACCATGACGTTCAAGATACCTCCTTTTGTCTTGGATTCTCTCATCTAATAAGTTCTGATCAAATTCCTACGAGATTGCCTTTCGCCATTAGGTAGTCTCCGATCATTAGGGTTTATTTGATCAATTATAACAATCACCAGCAGCTCAATTCAATTCGATTGGATTCGATTGGATTCGATTCTAATGGTTTATCTTTTTGTTTGCATTAAGGGCTGTTACTTATGGTATTTGGGGGGGGGGGAGTTGAAGCCTTGGTGATGGATATATCATCAACGCTCCTTAGTTACTCGGCTCCCGCTTGGGCAAGCTTTATGGCCGGTGCTTTTTTGATCCTCACGCTCTCCCTTTCCATGTATCTTCTCTTCGATCACCTTTCTACTTACAAGAACCCTGAGGTTTGTCAGCTCTTCTCTCTCCTCGTTAATATCATCTTTTTCGTTTGTTTTATTCGTCTCTCTCTCTTTCAGGAGCAAATGTTTTTGATCGGAGTCATCCTCATGGTCCCTTGCTATTCAATTGAGTCTGTGAGTAATGTCTTATTAAAGTCTTAATATTTTTGGTTCTACTAAGCTATTTATTGATTCTTTGTTTCAACAGTTTGCATCACTTGTCAACCCATCCATCAGCGTTGATTGTGGCAATCTACGTGACTGCTATGAATCCTTTGCCATGTACTGTTTTGGTCGTTACCTTGTTGCCTGCTTAGGTGGGGAAGATAGGACCATTGAGTTTATGCAAAGACAAGGCCGTAAGAGCTTTAAGACTCCCCTCTTAGATCACAGTGGTGATAAAGGAACCATTAAACATCCTATTCCTATGAATCTTTTCTTAAAACCCTGGAGGCTCAGTCACTGGTTCTATCAAGTTGTTAAGTTTGGTATTGTTCAATATGTATGTTTCCCACTCATCTTTGGTTGCTGTCCCCCATCCTCCTAAATGTCTTCTTGTCTTTGAGGTCCAAGTAAAACTATTTTCTCCTCCTTTGGCAGATGATTATAAAGTCTCTCACTGCCCTCACTGCCCTCACTGCCCTCACTGCCCTCACTGAGATAATCTTGTTTTTAAAGAAACTAAGGCGGTGATCAACCTTTGCCATTTTGAATTTCGAAGTAATCCAGGCGGCCCATTTTTCACCGTTAGAGTTGATATACACGTGTCAACTACTGATTTGCATAGAAACATACCATTCAGTGCTTTACGGTTGCAGTTACTATAAATGCAGACATATATCGTTGGAGTAGCTGCACATGTCAACGATGACTTTTTATTTGGCTCTACCCTAAGTTACCTCTCTGTCTTCTCGAGTATATTCATGGCATATCTCTCATGCTTTTGCACTGCGGTTGATTCTGGAATCTAGCTTACAATATTAGGGTTTCTACTGGATCAGGATTAGAGATATTTCTTTATGTTTGCTGATCTTCGCTTCCTAGTTAATCTAGTAGCTGGTTCTTGGGTGGTTGCAGATTATTAATGGATCACTGACACAAATTATATCATTTTTTCTGGTCACATGCCTTGCAAAGCAGAGATTTTTTATATCAGTGATCATTTCAGTTGATAATATTCACATTTCTGTGTTATTAATTGCTCTACTTTTTCGTGGTAAACAAGGGAAAAATGAATTAGTTCGCCCTAGCCGTTTCCTCCCAGGCACGATTCTCGAGACCACCTTGCTTTCACCCCTCTCCGACGCCGGAGGAGCTCGAGCTCTCTGGCGTCGGGATCTCTCATCTCGTCTGGGATTATCATGTGTCTCTTTGCTTTATTACCCGACAATGACTCCTCTTCTACGCGAGATTGTTCGTATGGATCTTACCAGACCTGTTCCTTTCTCCGGGGTCTCCCGTCTCAGTTCTCCTCGCTCAAGTCCAAGATTTTCTTTCACCAGCACTGGTGACTTTCTGTTGCTCGGGGGTTTCTTCAGCCACCGTGTACTCCGGGGTTTCCCGGTGAGAGATACTTTGCTCCGCCTATACCCGCCGTCGCACTCATGTTGGTCCGCCTCCACCAAGTCTCAGACTTGTGGTCTCAAATCTCAGATCTGGGAATCTCAACCTCTCCCTCTAAACTTTTATCCGGTTGGAAGACCACCCCCGAACTCGCCGTCCACCCCTTTGCAAGCACAACATCAGACTACAGATTTTGACATCTCGACTACCGGTGCTCGTGGGATTCCACAAATAGCGCGGTGCCTAGACCCAGACTTCTGCCGGTTCAAAGGCATGTACTTGCTCTCTCCCTCATCCTTCGCCACCGTCACTGACCTCCTCCAAATCTCCGGCAAGACTGTCTTTAGAGAGGAAGGTTACACCGATGGTCCTCCGCCTCCCGTCCTTCAATTTAAGTTGGGCCATGTTCTGTTAATAGGCCTGATGTGCCCAAGTGCTCTGAACTTTTTAATTCCCAGGTCTGCAGCTTCAAAACCCATAGTTGTGTGGGGGAGTTTGGCTATTTTGGCGAACTTACTAGTTATCTTCGATGGATTCACCGAGATTACTACTACCGAAGCTGGTATGCGTACAACGTTTTATCTCTCTTATGTGAAGAGTTTTCATTTACTGGTGGATTCACCGGGACAATCTATATCGTCCTCACCATTATCATCCATTTCTTCGGAGATGCGAACCGTATTCCCCCGTGCCTCATTTACGAGGAATGTTTCCCTTCCAAACACTAAATGAAGGTGTGTATCCTTATCTATAACCAGTTTGTTATCTTGTGGAGCGGTCCGTTCGGGGCCTGAAGATGCAACGAATGTCATTTCGATGATATTTCGAGGTGCGGATTGGATCTTAACGTCACGCAAAGTGACTAAATCTCAAGTCTCTGGTACTGCTGTGATTCTTGCTATGACGCACTCGAGCCTTGCTTCGAGTTCGCTATCTTTCTATCTTAGAAGATTCTCTACTTTTAGCTTGTATGCTCTGTTGTTTGATGATGTTAGAGTTTGGCTAAACTCATTTCTTAATTGTAATTCGAATGTTTGAGTTTTCAATGAAAGTATGTGTTACAAAAAAAAAAAATTGCTCTACTTTTTCTTCTTCAATTTGTTTGGTTTGGGAATTTATTAACAACCACTGCAGCTTCGAGGAACCACACTAATTCTGTATATAGGATCACTAGAAAACGAGGTACTAATCTCTCTTTTGGAACCAAGCCATAAGATAGATAAAAATACAGTCTGCTTTGCTTGAGAACAGTAGCTCACAGCTTCTATGCAATGATTCACATGTTGTTCATAGCCTTGGTGTTGGGATTGCTCCAAAAATAGATCGAATATACATTTCAGATAGAAGGTGTTGATTTCCTTGCACACGAGTTGAATGATCAATTGTTGCTAAGAGTATGTAGTAAGATGAAACAGAGGAAGTACCAAAAGAGCTGGATGTTTAAGTACAGACTTGAGAAAATTCAGCTTTGCAATGATCAAATAAGAATCAGGGGAGGCAAGAAGAAAGAGGATCTTGAGGTGGAAACGTTTGATGCATGAGGTGAAGCAAACGATAATTGCAACACTTGAGGTAGGAGCAAATCAACAGATGTGCCAATGATGCATCGCCAAGACACTGGTCTGCAGAAACCTGCAGTTGTGAAAACTCAAATCGTGCAACAGTTCCTAGTTGTATATGATACAGAAATCTATAGGTTATTGTAAACCCAAAAGTGGCTAATGACAGGTTCATCACTTGTGCTGCAAATTCTGCTTCTGTTTGGCAGCAGCACATAAACAAGGTTGAAAAGCTGCAGAAGGACTGGAATTTTAACTCTTGGAGAATCAAGTATAAAGAGAAGCCATGTTTCTCTGTGTTATGGAAGATATTAATTTGACAGGATTGGTTGTTTAAGGTCAAAGACAAGATTGATACCATCAAAGAGACAAGTTGTATCAGTCATATGCTGCAGAGGAGAGTCTTAACTTTGTGGGAAGTCATTTTGTGCTTCGGGTTAATGTTGTCGCAGGATCATTGGAATTCTTGCAACTACAATGGTCATGGTCTAAACTATAATCAAGGTTTCATAACTCTTCTTCTTCTTATACCGTTTTAAATGTCATGACAAGTGATTTGTCAGTCAAATAGTTTGACTCAATAGAACTCTGTGTTTTTCTTTCCTGTTTGTAGATAGCCATAGGCAACGTATAAACTATTGGATCGATGCCACGGCCCACGGGACAGCTTTCAGCTGCATTTGACTTCACGAGTAAAGGAAATCTGCAGGTATATACATTGTTTGTTTCAGCTCCTTGTATATATGATTCATAGTTTCTTCATTTTATTGAATCTCACATGTCATTTGATGATACCTTAGGAAGTTGTAAAGGGTCAGTATTGGCATTTATGTGATGCACAAGGAAAGCCACCGCAAGTAATAGGATGGTGGCCTTCCAGAGCTATCACCTTCCTTGATAACCATAACACAGGTTCTACTCAGGTATATATCTAACTTATCTCCACATAAACATGTATATCCATGCACTTCGGTTTATAAACAGAGTCCACAAGTTTGTTTACTTTGTTTTTTTGTTGTTCTCATAGGCTCACTAGCCTTTCCCTTCACACCATATTATGGAGGTAAAGAAGTTCTCCAAACAAAACAAAACAAAACAAAAACACAATTGTTTCCTTGCGTCTCAAGTTTTCTCTAATGAGAATAATGAAAGATGTGTGTGTCTGTGTCTTTGTAAGGTTTTTTTTGTATCATTTGTTGTCTTTGTAAGGTTATGCATATATATACTTACTCATCGAGGAATCCTAAGCGTCTTCTCGGATCCCTATGCCTGTTCTCGCAAAAATACATATAAACTTTCTTCACATATTAAAAACATAAATATAGATTAGTCAAATATAAATATTAACCACATTATAAATAACATAATTGTTTTAACAAAATATCAACTAATATTTCATATGATTTAGAGTTTACTAATAAAATTGAAATAACATCAGCGCTGCACAGATCTGTATCTAGTTATAGATTAATGTGGAATAATGGTCCATGGTGGTGGTTCATACATACAAGTCGTAAGGTACTTGTTTGTCTCCTTTGCCTTCTTGTTTATTTTGCCTCCAAAGCTTTTCTTGCTAACTATGTTTCTCTGTGGCAGTCTTGCTTAAAGCTGAGAGGGAAGATGGATTCTGTTATGACATCATTTTGTTAGAAAGACAAAGCGACCATGAAGGTTTATTCTTCTGTTTGGAATAAGAAATCATGCCTCATGTTATGAGGCATCAACTCTGTACATAAAATATATATTCAATATTTAACGGCTTCTTGGTGATCGGCAAAACACCTGGGCAAAAGGAGAAAAATGTGGAATGGTCTATCTCGGATGTTTCTGAGGATCTCTCCTTGAATGTTAATCTTTTGTGATCCATCTATGGCCCCTTACTTCAAATCCAGTATAAGCTTGATCACTACTGCTCTCTCCCCCGCTTTCAGCACTCGTGTAACCTGATTTTTGCCGGTTCTTTTAAGTCCTTGTAACTCCGCTGTCACTAAAACTCCCATTTAAAAGCGGATCATCGATCCCGCGAATCACTCGCCGACTAGATGATGATGACATGCAACTGTCATCCTTAACTCTTCTCTTGTCCTTGTCGTGTTTCTTTATGTTTTGTGAGATCTTGTGCAGTTTCTCATTAAACTTTGTGATGCTCTTCTCCATAGGCTCGACTGCTTGAGTCACTGTGAACCTCACGTCTTTCACAATCTACAAAAATATAAATATAGCCTTCTTTTTGATCAGAAGCTCTTCATCATTTCTTTTTGCATGTAAGAAAATTACAAGGAAGACTCACGTATTCACCACCACCAACGAACACATCTCTCATGCTTTCTTTGATGGTCATACCACTTCTGCTATCAACATCAGGATGTGGCAGGCGGACCTTTGTTCGTCTCTCACTGTCTCTAATCTCATCTGGATCAATAGGACAGTCCACCGATGCGTAGTCCCCCAGAACTGATACAAATCCAGTAAAGCGATCTCCCAGTAGACCGTAAGGTTTTGCTGGGAATACATACAGGTGAACAACCGAAGCAATACCCATCTGCATTGGACCAACACAAGTGTTAAAGAAACTTTTGATTCATTTCGAAAAAAAAAAGGAAAGGCAGACAAGACTCCACAGACTGTTGTAAATAGGAAATGGAAGAAAAATATCTTTCTTTTTGAACAGAAGTACCTCAATACAGATGATGAAATCTTGAACACTAGTCTTCAACTGCAAGCTCTGTGCAATGGAACTTTTGAACAAACCGAGGGAAGAGAGAAGAGCAATGGCAACACCTTGCCACCAAGTCAAAAACACGATCGACTTGAATGTTAGAAACTTGGCCAGCGGGTTAATGTGCGCAAGCTCATCTTTTGTTGCACCATAGAACTGAACCAGACAGTATAATGCCCATGACTGACTAAAGTTGAGAATAACAGCCAAATAAGGGTACCTACCAAAAACAAAACAGTAAGATGCCATATGATAACATGTTTCTTCATTGTTATAGCACTGTGGGGTTTCCAAAAAAAGAGGCTCAGACGTACCCACAACCCCATTTAAACTCTCCTTCACAGTACACACCGAAGGCTTCAAGAATCAGGGCAGTGAGGGCAGTGAGAGACTTGATAATCATCTGCCAAAGGAGGAGAAAATAGTTTTACTTGGACCTCAAAGACAAGAAGACATTTAGGAGGATGGGGGACAGCAACCAAAGATGAGTGGGAAACATACATATTGAACAATACCAAACTTAACAACTTGATAGAACCAGTGACTGAGCCTCCAGGGTTTTAAGAAAAGATTCATAGGAAAAGGATGTTTAATGGTTCCTTTATCATCACTGTGATCTAAGAGGGGACTCTTAAAGCTCTTACGGCCTTGTCTTTGCATAAACTCAATGGTCCTATCTTCCCCACCTAAGCAGGCAACAAGGTAACGACCAAAACAGTACATGGCAAAGGATTCATAGCAGTCACGTAGAATGCCACAATCAACGCTGATGGATGGGTTGACAAGTGATGCAAACTGTTGAAACAACGAATCGATAGATAGATAGCTAGCTTAGCTTAGTAGAACCAAAAATATTAAGACTTTAATAAGACATTACTCACAGACTCAATTGAATAGCAAGGGACCATGAGGATGACTCCGATCAAAAACATTTGCTCCTGAAAGAGAGAGAGAAGAATAAAACAAACGAAAAAGATGATATTAACGAGGAGAGAGAAGAGCTGACAAACCTCAGGGTTCTTGTAAGTAGAAAGGTGATCGAAGAGAAGATACATGGAAAGGGAGAGCATGAGGATCAAAAAAGCACCGGCCATAAACCCTAAACCCTAAACCCTAAACACTAAACCCTAAACCCTAAACCCTATCCGTACCGATAGTAATGTCTTATCACACACACGTCCCTGTGTAAGTTTCTTATCTGCCTTAAGCTTAATTGTTCCTGGGATTTTTAGTTCTCTATCAAGATGTTTATGAACACTAAGCTTGTATTGATGTGCAGTTACATCCCAAGATACACTTTTAGTTGGTTGGTCCAACCAATGTGGTCAGTAATAAGTATGTAAAATCTCTGTTTATCAAATTGTTATGGTTATTGTCAAGTAAATAATGTTCAAACTAAACTTGAATAAGCTTTTTTATTATATCAGGATTTCTTCACCGAGCGGCTGATCTTACATTAGTTCCTTCCGCTGCCATTGGAAAAGATCTTATAGCAGCTGGTGCAACTGCAGGTGAATACAATAGATTACAGCACTATTATACAAATTCTGTAAGAATTGTTGAAAATTAACTTCTTATTTATTATTATATATGTTGAAGCTAATCAACTTCGACTTTGGAATAAGGGTGTCGATTCAGAAAGCTTCAATCCCCGTTTCCGCTCCCAAGAAATGCGTATAAGACTGAGGCAATAAAAGCATCTGTTTTTTTCTCTCTTTTACATGGATCAAGAACATATGTAGATGTGCTCATCTTAATGTTTAATGCTTTTGAAATGAACAGTAATGGGGAACCAGAAAAGCCACTAGTGATTCATGTAGGGCGTATAGGTGTAGAAAAGAGTTTGGAGCTTCTAAAAAGGTTAGAAATTTATGTAGCTTTAAACACGACCCACTCCTCTTAAAGGATGATGTATCAAGAACTGAGAAATCTGTGTGGGTGCGCAGTGTAATGGACAAATTACCTGAGGCTCGGATTGCTTTCGTTGGAGATGGACCATACAGGTACGTACTAATCTCTTGACCATACAGTATTTCTTTCTAAAAAAAGAGGTTTATGACTTTTTTAATCTATTTGGTTGTATATTAATTAAAAGAGAGGATCTTGAGAAGTTGTTCACGGGAATGCCAGCGGTGTTCACGGGAATGTTACAAGGGGAGGAACTATCAGAAGCATACGCAAGTGGAGATGTGTTTGTGATGCCATCAGAGTCAGAGACGCTTGGCCTTGTGGTTCTTGAGGCAATGGCTTCAGGACTTCCTGTTGTTGCAGCCCGGGCTGGTGGAATCCCTGATATAATCCCTGAAGATCAGGTCTGTGAATTAAAATTCAAGAATCATGTTGTTGCATTGATTGTTCTTTAGGACCAACTTAAGAGTGGATTAGTTTAGGTGATGTTGATGATTCTGATGTAATTATCAGGAGGGAAAGACGGGGTATTTGTTCAGCCCTGGAGATGTGGAAGACTGCGTGACAAAGCTGAGAAGTTTATTGGAGGACAGTGAAAGAAGAGAAATGATAGGAAAACCGGCAAGAGAGGAAACGGAGAAGTATGATTGGAGAGCAGCAACGAAGAAGATACGCAATGAACAGTACAGTGCTGCCATTTGGTTCTGGAGGAAGAAGAAAGCTCAGGTTTTGGGTCCACTCAATTGGTTGGTTAAACGACTCTTTCCTGTGCCTCCCGAAGCTAACGCCTAGAACAAGACCTCCAATGCTATATTTTTTTTTTGTCATCTGGTAGATTAATATTAATTTTAAACGTCAACTTACACAAAGCCGCAAAGATCGCGGAGCCTATAGTCGACGTGGTAAATGAGAACCACCCGGAGACAAAGATTGGAGATAACGCAAACTCCAAAAGCTTACAAGGAACAAAGGAGAAATAAGATAACGAAGGCGAGTTGGAGCACTACAATAAACTTCAAACTTGGTGAAGATCAGCGAAACCAGAAGCAAGATTGAGAGAGAAAGCGATGCAGCCTAAATTATTGGGGTTGAGAGCCAATCTTATAACACAGTTCCACCACGGAACCACCAAACACACACCAGACTTACCACTGCTTCATCAATAGAAGCCAAGAAAGGAACACTCCTACAACCCGAGCAGCCAAAGAAGAGGGACGTTTGGCATTCGACTGCGCAAAGACCGATCGCGATTGAGCATAGGCTCCTCGGTCCCTTACCAAGTAAACCGGAAAACCCGTAGATTGCAGACCAAGGGACCGCACAACTTCTTGACTTCGCTGCTACACCACTGAAATCTTAACTCAACCACAAAGGAAGAGCGACGAGGACAAACCAATGACGACACTAGGGAGGAAACCGGACGCCTCAAAAAGAGAGCAAAGACGGAACCCACAGACGAGGGAACCAAACTGAAGACCTGAAATAAGCTCCATTACACAATGTCGCCGACCAAACCAACTCCAGGTGCCCAAAGAAATCAACTTCTCCTTCATAAGACACTAACAAGCCTTACGAGAATTCTTTAAAATCCTCTAAAATCCGAGGATGAGATGCTGCGGCTTATAGTGAAAAGCCCAGCAGCCTCCGATGCCTCACTTGAAGGATTGATAGACAAAACCCAAGCAATTAAGACCCCACATCAGAACCGGCTAACACAACCACCGCGTACCAGAAAACAGATAGGGTTCAACAACGACAATCCATATCAAGTATAAGACCACCAGAAGAGCTAGAACAACAACACAGAACAAACCCGCCACAAACAAACTCATCTTAACTACACAAAATTGAACCGCTAAAGACTAAGCCACAACAGAGAGAAGTCAAAGACGAAGATTAACCAACCAACGGCAAGGCGGCCCCATCAAACCAGATTCAAAAGCCCTCAGATCTGCAGTCAGCTTTGCCATCATCCAAAGGCGGAGAGTAGGGCTGGACATTTTATCCGTTAAATTTGATTCGATTCGTTATTCGTTTCGATTCGAACCGAAAAATCCGGATATCCGTAAGTTGTCGAAGCAAAGCAAATACTAAATGTTAATATTCGTTAGAAACGAAGCAAACCACAAATACTAAAAAATTTAGAGCCGGATATCCGATCCGCTCCGGCATTATACAAATAGATGTATATTTACAAATAAATATAAAAATTTATATGTATAATTTTATATTATTATTATTTTAACATATTATTTTATTAATTTTATTTAAATTTTACTTATAATTTTTCTTATAAAATCATTAATTATCTAAAATTTTAATAATTTTCTAAAATTTTGTGTGTTTATAAGAAAATTTGATTAATTTTAGAATATATGGAACATATAGTTTCATTATTTTTTATTTTATATTATGTAAGAATACTTTTTTAAAAACAAGTTTGTATAGTTTTTTAAATTTAGTTGTATTAAATAAATTAGATGAGATATCCGTAAATATCCGCAAATATTCGCAAATACTTAAAAAAAATCCGGATATCCGGAAAACTGGATATCCGTATTTCTTCGAAGCAAAGCAAATCGAAAAATCATATATCTGTAAGAACCAAAACAAATCACAAATACTGAAAATTATCGTGTTATTCGATCCGTGCCCACCCCTAGCGGAGAGGGCACGCCATGACAAAGAAACCGACCTTACCGAGAACGAACCATCAACAAGCCACCGCTCGATAACCAGAACGCCACCACCGTCGAAGTAACACTTCATCACTAACCATCCCCATCGAGGTTCAAAAGACTACACAAGCACTAGTATTAGATAGGAGAGAGCGAGGAGGTCCTCTCACAGCACGGCGAGGAGCACCGGCCGGAGAAGACCTCAGATCTAAATGCATTGAAGGATGGGGTAGAGAGCAGAGCTTTTGTTTTTTTTTTTTCCACCGATACCTCCAATGTTATATATATTTGGTTAATTTTATTTTATATAAACTTCTTAGATTGCTTATGTGTTTGTGGGAAGCTTGATGTTGTAAGTTATGTGTGTCTATTGGGTTTTGAACTTTGGGCCTTTAGGGTTTTAGTTTTGTTAGGTCACCGACTCTGTGTTTCTTTTTATGTGCTAAAATGATTAGCAGCTTGTTTGTAACTCGCTCCAATTTGAAAATATGAAAACATGTGGTGCGAGTCGTGGGGCCTCTAGGTTTTACTAATGTTGTTTTATCTTTTACGGGTTTAAGGACTCTCTAATTGGGCTACAGATGGGTGGGCATTGAATAGTTTTTCTCCCTTGAGCTTAAATAAGCCTTCCTTGGCCTTTCTTGATTACTTTGGTATCTTCTTCTTTAAGTGTTAAAAAAAAGTTTGATATTTCGATTTAACGAGAAATATTTGTCACTAATATTAGTTGTAATGTAAAGTCTGCCAATAGGTATATGACATCTCCGTGGTAAATTTATACGTATGCTATTAGTTTTCTTTCTGCTTTGTTTTCAATACCAGATATAATTTGCTTGGTATTTGATGGTTAGCATTTTGTTTTATGCTATTATGAAGTACTATATATATATAATTGATATAGGAAATTAGACTAACCAGATGCAGGTGTCCATACATGTAAAGGCATAAACATAATTTGTATTTTGTGACAGGATGTGTAACCAATCAATTGATAAGGACAAGAAATCGACTGTTCAATAGTTTGGCCGGTTCTTAATTCGTTGTTTAATCTAATTAAGAGCCCTTTCTTTTTTGTCAACACGAATAGCCTATTTAATATCTAATTTTAATACACACACTCAGTACATAACGGAACAACACAATCATAAGCTAAACAAATATACAAAGACAAGTTGGAATATTCCACCTTTAAAATAGTCTGAGGAATGGATAAGGTTGTCTAACCATGGACGTAAAACACGGCATTTTTAAAGTTAACTGAAGTATGTTACGCTTAAACCACATGAAATCTATATTAAATAATAAATACATTGGCACCAGGATTAAAATCATATACACATTTCCATAGATAGATATTGAAGTAAAATCATATACACAAAAAAAAGAAGGAAAAGACTTTATAATTACCTTGGAGCTGAGGCTTGAATGTTGTTATGTAGCCGTTGAGAGAGAGAGAGAGAAGTGAGAGTGATGTACAAGTTGTGACAGTTCTCTGTTTGGATCATTTTTCAACGCTTCCCTCTCCTCTTCTCGTGACCACTCTTCACTGGTGAGGATCTCAATCTCTCTCTCTGATTTGTTGAATTGTTCAGATTCAAAATCAGCAAGGTTTGATCTCCGATCTCGTTTAGAGGTTTTTGACCATTTCTGATTTGGTGTATTTGATCGGATCTCGGCTAGGTGAATCTCTGGTTGCTGCGAAAATGCCGGCGTTTTACGGAGGAAAACTCACGACCTTCGAGGACGATGAGAAGGAGAGCGAGTATGGTTACGTTCGCAAGGTATCATCCTCGTTTCCTCGATCTGATATGATATTGTTGTGGATAGATATTAAGTCGATCTGTTGATTCCGTCTTGGCTCAGTAACTTGTATGTGAATTCTGATCTGATCTGTTAGTGCGTAGTGGTTTGACATTTCTCTGTTTAGGATCAATTTTTCTCGTGATGAGATTGGTGATATACAAGTTTTTGTGATGCAGGTTTCAGGTCCCGTCGTTGTTGCCGATGGTATGGCTGGTGCTGCTATGTATGAGTTAGTGCGTGTTGGGCATGATAATTTGATTGGAGAGATCATTCGTCTTGAAGGAGATTCCGCCACGATTCAAGCTTTGTGTTCATTTTCTCTGCTTCTCTACTAGTTCATAGACTTGAATCTGGATTTAACGTTTTGTGTGGCCTTCTGTAATATCAGTTTACGAGGAAACAGCTGGACTGACTGTTAATGATCCTGTTCTTCGAACACACAAGGTTCGTGACTTCTTTATCTTTGATTTTTTTTTTGTTTCTTTAGTTCGCCTGCAGCTCCTAACATAAATATTTTGTTTCTTGAGTTTTACAGCCTCTTTCTGTGGAGCTTGGACCAGGAATATTGGGAAATATCTTCGATGGAATTCAGGTTCAGTTGGATTTTGAATCTTGAAGTTTTATGACTTCTATGTTTCGTTATATCATTACAAACTGCAGACTGTGGCTTCTCATAATTCCTTTTGTTTCATTTCTTTAAATATTACAGAGGCCTTTGAAGACTATTGCGAAGAGATCTGGTGATGTGTACATCCCTCGTGGTGTGTCTATGGAAATGTGTATATGATTTTACTTCATTCCACGTTATTTTTTTGCGTTAACTAGATGTTGCTCACCCTGTAGCCTAAGGTCTTACTTATTCTCTTTTTTTTTTTAACGTTATTGTTGTCTTCTCATTGTTGTTTTTTTCTGATATGTTTTTCTTCTCTCTGTGTTGGTTGTATAGTCTATGATTGAGTTGAGCCGCACACAGGACACAGGACGAAGAAGTGGGTGATGATGGAACTACTACATCTGTTATTCTTCTTGGTATGTACATTACATCTGATGATTGACACTATTATCTGCACTTGGTTTGATTTTGAAGCAGTGTACTTGTGACGTTGTATTGTGGTTTGATACTCCTCAAAAGTGATATATGCATCTCTTCTGAAAGCAACGCATGTTCTGCTGCTCATTTTTTTATTGTCCAAACAGCTGGTGAAATGCTACATTGTGCCCAAGCATTCATTGAAAACAGTTACCATCATATGCCCAGGTGACTGTCAAGTGACTGTCTGAGAGAGCTCAATGACGAGTCCAAGAAGAAGCTGAAGACATCAACGAGTGAGCAAGCAGAGAACCGACAACAACATCTCAAATCTGCAAAGATTTATTCAACGATGTTGTGGTGAGAGCAACCATCTACTCAAAGAACATGAGAGATTTTTTTTGGAAGGTAAAGCATCTGGTTTCTCTTTTACTCAAGTAGCTTGTTAAATAATGCTTTAGACACAGAGATATTAGGACAGTCTTTGGTTTGTGGCTGATGGATTTTTAAGTATCTTGAAAATTTCCTTACATCTTTGAGTGTAAAATAACAAAGTTTCCTTTTTCTCTTGCAGACATAATAAGCATATTTGCTAAAGATGCTTCTCCAATGGTTTGTTTTAGTACTAGACGGCTACAAGATTAAAAAGGTCAGTTCTCCATTTCTTTTTTTACTTTCACAGTTAAAGCAAGAAAGACTAAATAAATAAGTAAAGATAGTTAAAACTTTGCTTTTTATATTAATCACAATTAAGACTTAAGCTTTTAATAAATAAACAATGTATGGTAAGTCTAATTTTACCAAACCAAATTACATATTCTACTTTATTGTCGAATTAATCAAGAAGTTGAATGACATATATATGACTTCAAAGATTTTTTTTTCTTACTGCATTTTTTTAATTCAAATTTTTTCCTCTTGATGTTTTTATTTTTTTTGTATTGTAGGTGAGCTTGGAAGTAAAAAAATGGAATCCTCTTTCTTCAGCCGTGTAAGGTATGGAATCTTTCTTCTCTATTTTTTTTTTTGGGGAAATTCTAAATTATTAGATTGATAGACACTAATTCATAATATGTAAAACAAATAGAATGCAGCGTCCAGTCATTGATTTGTCCGTTAAGTTTCATTTGTCTTTACACATTTGTCATATTTAGTCCAATCAAAATCATTACCGTGATTGTCTAGATAAGCGGATTGATAGACACTAAATTCATAATGTGTAAAACAAATAGAAATGCAGCGGGCAGTCAAATGTCAGTTAGAGATCGTTAAGTTTCAAAAATTTGTCTTTACACATTTGTCATATTTGGTCACTCAAAATCAGTATCAAATTCTAGTTTTTTGGACTGATAGACACTAAATTTATAATGTGTAAAACAAATTGAAATGCAGTCATATTTGCCTTTACACACTTGTGATCATTAGTCACTCAAAATCAGTTTAAAAATTAAGAGTTTCCCCATTTGTTTGTCGTTTGTTTGTGTGTTTCTTGTTTTTTTTCTCGTGTATGTCAGGTTAGAAGTCAGTGATGCTGCGCTATAGAACTTGACGTTGAAGGCTTATCTGGATATGTGTTTTTAAAGAAGATGTTGTCGACCTCTCTTCTCAATTTCAGACAAGGTATGTGTTTAGTTTATCATATAATGCCAAAAATTCTCAAACTGTCTTTAGTTTTTTTTTCTCAAAGTCTTTAGTTTGATTATAGATATAAAATGCCAAAAATTGTAGTTTGACATTGGTTCTAATATTGTGTTTGTTGAAAGGTGGTGACCTGTGGTAACGTGCCGCTTGAGTCATCCTTCCATAGAGTTCCCAGATGTGTTTACACGTCTACTTGTCTATATGAGTACCGTGGATGGGGTTCAAAGCCAGCCAATGCTTCACATCGCCGCTCCACATGGGAACTAAGATCAGCAGAGGTTTCATGATATTTCATTTCACAGAAAAATGTTGTCTTTCAATGTGAAATGTCTCTAAACTTGCATCTACAATACATGGCAGAGGCATGTTGTAGACTTCTACATCGACAATAGGTTTGTCGATGACTCTGTTGTTATTGATTTCAAGCCACGAAGCGAGCAAGCGTCTCCAGATTTCGTAAGGTGGTTGGGTCAGAAGAATCTATCCAATGATGAAAGGGTTATGCGGCTTAAAGAAGGGTAATGACTCAACTTTGTCGAATAAGAGTGATTCAAGAACCTTGCTTAAATGTGTTGGGTCTCTCTAGGTATTTGTTTCATTTGCAGGTATATCAAAGAAGGAAGCACAGTAAGTGTCATTGGAGTGGGTACAGAGAAACGAAAGCGTGTTAATGATAGTCCCAACAACAGAGCCATTAGCAGCTGGTTGGCAATGGAGCAAGTGCACGTTCCCTGCAAGTCTTGAAGGCATTGTGTTGAGATGTGAAGACTCATCTAACGTAGACGCAATCCCAGTCTAGTGGAGTTAGTAGTAAGTCTTTCATCTTGTTCTCACTGGCTGGTTAACTTCGGCTTTCATAAATATTACATGGAACCTGAAATGTGTTTGGGTTTGGTGGCTCTCTTCTATACTGATGATGATTTCTTTGGGTTGATGGTAGTTTGTTATTGCATTAGGATGATGATTATGATGGATGTGATTACGTTTCTGACTTAATTTGTGTTATGGTTTGTAATTGTAAAGCTTTTATTCTTTTCGACCCTATTAGTACATGATACAATCATTCGAGAGAATAAACATCGGAGAGATTAAACACAATTTTATCATAATGTGGTAAAGAACCAGCAAAGATAGAGGTTAACAAATGTACTATTGCGACGAATGAGGATATTTTCGCCCTCCACTGGATCAAGCGCCGCTTGCATAAAGACGAGTCCATTCTTTAGCTGCGCAGATTAGTT
>CAJHQP010007898.1:0-29749 GCA_905132765.1 Moricandia arvensis
AGGAAAGTTTGTGTATTCTTAGTGTTATAGATCATTTGTTCCTTGTGGATTAGATCCTAAAGTGCTGCATCGATATACCATTCGATTGTGGTAGCGTGCACATTAGGTTAATTGGCTTGTGGTAAAACGCAGTAATCAGTCTCATAACCAGATTCCAAATCTTGTTCTTTTGCAAGGAACCCCTCTTTTCTCCCATAGACCTATTCCACATATCAGCTTCACTAATATTATAGCTTATTTATAGTTTTGAGGCTCACCTGCAACCACATCTTCAACTGCAATAAGCGCAAATGCTGCAGTGACCTTATAATTATCAAGCCTTGAAGGTGTAACTATCTGCTTGCGAGGTCTATTTCTGGCTAGTCTATAACTCCCTTGACCTTCTTCATGTTATGAATCCTCTGAGCCTTCTTCAGTCTGAACATTATCTCCACCTAAAACCTCAGCCACACTGGTACTCGATGAAGTCTGACCGGTCTCAAACACAGTTTCATGTTGAACAAGTACATGATCTCCTGAAACATCTCCTTCAACATCTCCTGTAACAGCTTCTTTCTCAGATCCTTAAACACAACATCCTCAGTAAACAAAACGTTCCTACTGACAACAAATCTTTTTTCATTAAGCAACCACACTTTGTATCCTTTTGTACCAGCCGGATATCCAGTTAATATACCCTTAATCTCCCTTGGATTTAACTTGCCCTGATCTTTGTGTATGTAGACCACTGATCCAAGCCTCCTTAGGTGATTATAACCTGGTTTTCTTCCCAACAACAACTCTTTTGGTATCTCATTATCAATCGCAGAGGCAAGACTTCTGTTGACCAAGTAAAAAACTGTAGACACAACTTCTTCCTAAAACTCTTATCTTAGTCCTGATTCATCAAGTAAATACCTTACTTTCTCCATAATTGTTCTGTTCATACGATCAGCAACGCCATTCTATTGTGGCGTGTACACACACATTCTTTTCTTTCAATGCCTTCACTTTTACAAAACCCATTGAACTCTAAGTTACAAAACTCCACACCATTATCAGTTATGAGACAGCCAACCTTCTTGTTGATTTGATTTCAACAAGCTTCTTCCACTCTCTGGACATACCAAAAGCTTCACTCTTATTCATCAAGAAAAATACCCATACTTTTCTGGTAAAGTCATCAATGATTGACATAAAATACTTCTTCTATGACAGACTTGAAGCTACATTTGTGGAACCCCACAAATCAGCATGAACATAACGCAAAGCTACACCTGAATCATGCCTTCCTGAGTGGAAACACAACTTCTTATGCTTTCCCATGATGATAATTTCTCAAAAATCCAGAACTCCAATCCTTCTTTTATCCATAATTCCCCTCTTAACAAGTATATGTAAACTCTTGATACTGAGATGACCAAGTCGTTTATGCCAAAGACTGGTTTCATCCTTTGATAGTGACAGAGTTTTCTTCAGCACACTCCTATCCACTTGCCCTGCAACAGTCTCACCATCGAGCAAGTAGAGTGAACCACCTAAAGTACCCTGAAGCGCCAACTTTCTATTTTTATAAAATGTGGTTTTCTCTTCTCCACCTGAGTGTCTAAGACCAAGCATATCCATAGTATCAGTGGAGATCAAGTTTCTTCTAAGCTTTTGAATATACCTCACATTTGTGAGCACCTTAACATTCTCCATAGGTCTTCACATTTATTGTCCTATTCCCTGAACTACTACAACATTGTCATCTCCCAACAACACTTGTCCTTTATTAAGCTCCTGAAACTGATCAAACCAATCTCTTCTTGATGTCATTTGATGTGAACAACCTGAATCAAGAATCCATTCATCTCTATGCCGATTCTCAGACACATACAAGGCACCATCCTTCGGATCCACTACAATAACAGCCTTTGCAGATTCATCATCACCATATTTATTTTTTCGATTATAGCAATCCTTTTTCACATGCCCCTCTTTCTTACAGTACCAGCACGTGAGTCTAGAACCTGAGACAGATCTCAATCTTCCTTTTCCCTTCTTACCACTGCTACTCGACATCTCTCTCTTATCAGGTCTGCCACGAACAAAATAACCATAACCTTCATCTTTTCTCTGCAACGAGCCAGAATCTTTGATCTCTAGCTCCTTTGATCTTGCAGCACTCGTGACTTCCTCAAGGGATAATGTTTCCCTTCCATACTTGAGTGTTTTCTTCAAGTAACTGTACTGACTTGGAAGTGATTCCATCAGGAGAATATTCTGAACTCCTCAGATACCTGCACATTCACACTTGACAGGTTTGAAACTATCTTCAAGAACTCATCAATATGTTCATCAATCGATTGAGACTCCTTCATCTTGAATTTATAGAATTTATGCTGTAAGTGTATCTTACTCGGTAAATATTTAGAGAGATACAACCTTTCCAATTTTGACCAAGTCGATCCAGCATCAATACATGCCTCGATCTTCCGCAGTACGTGATCACCAACATTAAGGATGATAAGATTCATTGCTTTCTCAGATCTTTGTAACCTCTCCGACTCTTATCTCTGTAATATTTCTTTGAACACATCTTCATCCTCGTCTTTCTTAATCACAGACTTCGGAATTGATGTTTTCTCCAGCAACACATCTTTCAATCCCAAGACTGAAAGATGAGCAAGCATACGCTTCTTCCACAAAGATAAATCCCCTTTGCCATCGAATCTGTCAACCTCTATCCTTGCTTTCGCCATTAATTCAACACCTCAATCTTAGCAACCTTGAATCAACAACCTTGAGCTCTGATACCACTTGTTATTGTTTTAGCTCGTTTCAATGTTAGTCAAAAATTGTGATATTGTTCAACCACAAAACTCACGTTACACACGAACACGAAACTCTCAAGAAACACTCACGATTACGAATACGTAAGGAATCGAACGAGAACGAATACAAGAATAGGAGCACACACAGAGAATAATTGATTACCCAAAGTTCACCGACAAGGCAAATCACTAACTCTCCAAGATCACAAGATGGTTATGACCTAAAGTTGTAACCCTAATACAATCTTAACGTGTACGACACACGATATTTGCTTTTATATTAAGCAAAGTATGGTACAACTGATAACTGGCTTTAATAACTGTAAACCATTGAGTTATCATTAACCGTACGTTAACCCAACGCCATATAACCTAATTGTCAATCTCGACTTGGTTTAAGCTTCAATATAGCTGATTCTTCATCACCAACGTAACATAGTGTACATGACGATTGTTCTAAAAATGGAGGAGATGGAATCTTTTAAAAAAGCAATGGAAGATACAAGATGGATAATTTTGTTGTTTAGGAATTTGATGTGTTGGAAGAGAACTTCACTTGGAAAATAAAGGGTTTTTAAAATCAAATTCAAAGCGAGTGGAACTGTTGGGAGATTCAAATCTTATTGGTTGCTTTAGGCAACAAACAAGTTGCTGGTGAAGATTACAATGAAACTTATGCTCCAGTTGTGAAGATTGGGACTGTCCGTATATTTCTGGATGTGGCAGCTAACCGTTGATGGGTTTGTAATGGATGTGCACAATGCCTTATTACATGAGTATGTAGAAGAGGAGGTTATATACAATTGCCTACTGAGTTTTACTCAACAGACAAGGAAAAGGTATGTTGCCTCCAAAAGTCAATATATGGACTGAAACAGGTACCCAAATGCTGGTTTGCTAAGCTATCAACAACTTTAAAAGACTATGGGTTTGAGTAATCTCTTTCAGCTAATTCATTGTTTACACTGGAGAAAAGTGAAGTGAGACTACATATTATTATTATTTATGTAGACGATTTGATTATTGCTTGAAGTTCAATACAAGCAACAAAAGAGTTTAAAGCGTATATGTCTACTTGCTTTACAATGAAGGACTTGGGTCCTCTAAAATATTTTCTAGGCATTGAAATGGCGAGAAACGAGATTATAATCTATATGTGTCAGAGAAAGTATGTCTTGGATGTGATTAACGAGGTTGGTATCATGGCTGCCAAACCGCTAGTTTTCCTCTTGAGTAACATCACAACCTGGCTTGTTCTAAATCAGCTCAACTGAAGTATCCAAAACTATACCACTGACTGCTAGGTAGAATGATATATTTGGTGGTCACGCGACCAGACTTGGCCTTCTCAGTCCATACTTTGTCCCAGTTCATGAAGGAGCCTCGTCATGACCAGTGGCAAGCAGCACTACTGGCAATTTGTTATCTCAAAACTGATCCACGCCAAGGAATATTACTGCGGGAAGATGGTGATACATATCACAGATTGGTGTGATGTGGATTGAGCAAGTTACCCCTTGACTCGACGTTCTGTTACAGGCTACTTTGTTCAACTTGGAGAATCACCGATATCTTGGAAAATACGCAAGCAGCCCACAGTCAGTAGGTCATCACCGGAGGCAGAATACCAGTCCATTGCATCATTTACTCAGGAGCTGATTTGGCTGCAAAGGTTGTTACTCAATCTGGGAGTAAAATTCAAACAGTCCATGATTGTGGTCTGTGACCCATACAAAGGTCCTAAATGATCCAATCATCAACAAATCTCGCGACTGAATCTAGTGAAAGAAAATCAAGTTCCATTGCCTTTTAAAAAAGCACACAGAAGATTCTAATCAGCTATGAAGATGTAACAAAACCAATACTCTTGTCGAATAACTAATATACAAGAAGATGAGTTAGTCATAGCCTAATCGGTGGCTCGAAAAAGGCAGCTGAGTCAGCAGGATCAGCTCAGATTGGCTGATCAGCGGCGACAAAGCATGATAGCAATGAACTGGATCAAAGCTTTAAAACTGAAAATAAGAACACAAAACGTTTTTAGGCAATTGATATTGCCTCTTTTTGGCTTTTTTCATTTATTTATTTATAAAGAAACGAAACAAAGGTTGGAATCATTGATTCCAACAATACTGGAAGTAGAAAAGTGGGTGTTAAGGTTCCTAAACTATATGATGACTTAGTCTCCCTTATTAACAACTAAATAAAACGAGAAGTAGTAGAACAATGACTTAAAAAATAACAATAAAATAGAAATAAACTAAATTTCATCTTCACGTTAACTTACCTGCAATTTGGTATTCTGGTCCGGTTCAACATGCGCCGATTCAGTTCTGCAACTCTGTTGGGTCAAAATCAGTTACGACGGAATCAACGTCGAAAACCTACCGGGAGAATGCGTTTGTTGGGATCAAAAAAGGTATTCTCGAAATCAGCATCTAAAAGTCGTGTTTCTATAAGAATACAATCTTGAAATCGACTTAACGAAAGTCTCTGGGCAAAATTCAAAAGAAAGGAACACGAATCAACCAACTCGCCATACGGGCGAGTTGGACGACATGGATCAACCAACTCGCCCGTATGGCGAGTTGGTCAGCACGGATCGACCAACTCGCCCGTATAACGAGTTGGACAATGCCAACTCGCCGAACAGGCGAGTTAGATGGCACGAGCAATCCAACTCGCTCGTTCGGCCAGTCAGATCAAATCAATCCAGTTTCACCTCGTCCTCGTTAAACTCCCTCTTTCGATACTTAATCGAACTTATCTTTGTTCTGTCTCGATCGGGGTTGACATTGGCACTTCACCGAAAGAACTCGTTTTTGGAGAAAGGATCGGGTCGATCGTATGAGATGATAACGATTAACTAAACACCTAGAGTCACACGTCCCATATGAAAGATCCTGACTCTCGGAATACGTCGATTTAGAAATGTTATTTCGATAAAATCGTAGAAACGCCTAAGTCAGAAAACGGCCCGACGAGGTCTAAAGCTTGACTAAAGGCCCACTCGCGATTTTATCCGAAATCAAGCCAAATTTTGTGACGGTTATTCTTCTATTTTGCAGGAATGGATAAATGTTAAGTTTGAAGGGATAAATGTCAAGATCGAAGGATAAATGTTAGGTTTCCGAAGATAATCATGAAGATCGAGGATAAAAGGAATATTTCCGCGAAGCGATAAATTCGACCAAGGGCAGAATGGGAAATAGCAAGCCGCCTCTATAGGAGTATATAAGGAGTTCAAGGGTGATGATGCAGAGCAGACACAAAAATCTCTACTCAGATCAAACATAGCTTAGCACTTAGAGCATTTAGGTAACTTTTCGTTTTTGTTATTCAAGCTGCGACTCAACTAGGGTTTTGCATTCTTACGTTATTAGAACTAGGGATCTCGCCGACAGCTCTCATAGCCTAGGCTCCTATCCTGTTGTAAACGCTCATATGCAAATTCAGAATAAGACATTTATTTGCTCTCTTTTCGATTCTTACTTTTTTTTTATATTTACTTCGTATTGTGATTGATTGGCGTGTGATTTAGCAGATATCAGGGACCTCTGGGAAACTACGGTTTACCATGTGTTCCTAATTCAACGGAAATCGACAGTGCGAATTTCGGTTCCCACAAACTCCATCATTACTCCCCTCGCCAAGATGAATCTTGTCCCCAAGATGAATCTTTTGGAAAACTCTCCATCTCATAGTTCTCATGAAAATTACCTTCATCTTCACCTATCATATGTAACAATTGAGATGTGTTACACATGTGTCCAGGGGTATACCTCTCATCACAGCTGAAGCATATACCTAAGCTTCATTTGCGCTCATGTCATCCCAGCTCAGTTTTTTTTGGAACCGGTGTGTTCAAAGTAATGCTTTGTCCATTTGCTGGCTGCGAGTATGAACGGTTGTGTGAGAACCTTTAGTTGTTTCTGCAACTGCTCATCTCGGAGTCTAGACAGTTTGATGACTTCTCGTAATGTTATTGGAGAACATACCAACATTATTAGCAATGGAGTCGGTCAAGCCACAAAGGTCCCTACAAGAGCCGCCCCCGACCAATTTTTGACCTTGTTCCTCAGCCGCTTGAACTCTTTTTGGTAGTCTCCAAAGGATTCTGCTTGGCGGATATGAGATACTGCTTCATGAAAATTTTCGCCTTCAGTAGGACCAAAACGAACCACAACTCTTCTTTGAATGTTTCCCAAGCAGTAGCGTTCGGGTCGAGACCAAGTGCCTTAGCATTGACTAACCACCATTTGTTTGCCTCATGGGTAAGGTGATACGAGGCGAACCTGACATGATTAGCTCTCGGGATTCCATGGTATGCAAAGTATTGCTTTGCTTTGCTTAACCATTCAGTAGGGTCGCCTCCATGAAAGAGTGGAAAATCAAGTTTGATGTGTCGGTGTGTTTGAAGATTTTGCTGTTGTTGATATGGCGGTAGAGGTGGAAACTGATGAGGGTACAATGGTTGCATTTTTGGTGGATGCAATGGGAACGGTGGAGGTGGTGGTGCGTTGTTTACCAGCTGTGGATTTGGTGGCTGAATGGGTAGCGTAGGTGATGGTTGTGGAGGTGTGTGGTGTGGCTTGAAAGAAGTTCTTAATATGATAAAGAAGCAGTTTAAACTTTACTGAATTTCATTCAATTTGGCCCAGTTCAGCGATTACAAAGGTTTGATATTTATACTGAAACCTTGTGTGATTGTTGATTCAAAACAAAGTTTGAACCGAAGAGTGTCAAATGCCTTATTTATGAGGGGCTTTGTGAATATATCGGCGATTTGAAGACGAGCTGGGACATGCTTCACAATGAGAGCACAAAGTGCTACTCTTTCCCTCACGTAGTGATAATCTAACTCGAAGTGTTTAGAGCGCTTGTGACAAGCTGGATTCGCAATCAGGTGTACAGAGGACTGGTTATCACAAAATAACTCTGGTCTAGCCTTGATTGGCATGCCAATCTTGCGAAGAATGGAACATATCCAGCTCAACTCGGATGCTGTTTCAGAAAAAGAGCGATGCTCCGCCTCTGTAGAACTTTGAGAGACTGTTGGTTGTTTCTTTGAGGACCATGAGATGATGTTTGAACCAATATATGTGCAGAATCCTCACGTGGATCAAAGTGTGTGATATCATCAAGCCCAATCACTATCACTATGAACACGTAGGGTGAAATCCGTTTCTTTAGAGAGATTTTATACCGAAGCTAAGGGTACCTTTAACATATCGGAGAATTCTCTTGAGCAACACATAATCGGAGACAGTCGGTTCATGCATTTGGAGAGACTTCTGAAATTAGAAGGATTCTCAAACTTCTTATCTTGATGAGGAACTTTGTTCAGCTGAAACAGTAATGGAGTTGATACAATAGAGCAATCACTCATTCCTGCAACAGCGAGAAGATCAGTAGCATATCTTTCTTGAGACAAGAACATCGTGGTGCATTACCACCATAGGATATTCTTCCACTAAGCTTGATCTTTCTCACTATCTCCACCATATGATTCATAGTCGCCTTGAGACTCCTAAAATTTTCCCTTAACTAACCTTCATCTTTGGAACTCTTCATGAACTTATGGAGAATCTCAGCTTGCACTTCAAGGAAGTCCACCACGACATCGGCATGGTGTGCGCCATACATAGGCTTGCGAACATAGAGGTGATCATAACAATCACAGTCATGAAGTTGCTGAAACATTTTTTTCTGTTTTTTTTGGTGAAAATGATTTGATACCACAATCAAGTGATCCAGATCAAATCAATGAAAAACATATCGCAGAATAGAATGTTCTGATACCAATTGTTAGGAAGTAAACCCAATCACCTCTTTGATACCTTAGAATACAAGTTTGCTTTGATGTAAATTAAGACCTCTCCTCAAAGTTAAAAGAGTGTCTAAAGAACAAACTAATAAACACAAAACACAAGTTTCTTTTGGCAAATTCAATCTGCCTTTTTATGTTTTTGGCTTTTCTTATATAGAAGAAAATGGAACTTACGTTCCCAACAAAATAGGAAGCATAAAGATAATGAAGAGAACATGTCTTTCTTGGATCCTATAATATAGGAGTAGACTAAACTATGTATTATCTAATTAAATAATTAAAATAAGAAAAGGAAGTAGAGATAGAATTCTTACAATAAAAACGTGATTTTCGGTTTTAGTGGGAAAATGAGATTTTTGGTTTTGGTGAGGAAAATGCAATTTTATAGTTTTTGGGGTTTGGTGGGAATTTTTTTTGTGTGGTTTTGGTGGAATATGCCGTTTTTGCGGTTTTGTCATTTTTCGTGTGTGACAAAAGGATATTATGTTTAGGTTTGTAATTTGTCAATTACATCAGAGGTATAATGGATATCATACAATTTTGAGATAATCATCTTCATCCCGATGCTTCAATTTGGATAAACCAGCTGATTTTCTAAATTAAACCTAAATTTTTAAAAGCTCATCCAGATGACTTGTAATTTTAAGTGAACATAAACACTCTCATCTCCATCCAGAAGACTCATCTGGATGGTAAAACAAACAGCCATTTAGTTTCTTTCTTGTTAACTTCCAATTCATCATCACTTTGTCTCTTATCAAAGCAAGAGATTTGACAGTCTATATTGAGTTTCGAGCTCGCTCGAGTACATCGACGCCGAACCATCTTTTCCAGCTTGACCTTCAATGAGCTTCCCCAAGAGAATCTACCGTTGAAGTTTTAGAAGATCCCTAAAATATCTTCGTCTATGGATTCATCGGTGGATTGAACTTGGTCATCTAGAGTTTTGGCCATAAAAAAGGAAAAATTGAGAAAGCAAAAATAAGAAGAAACATGGGGTTAGGTTAGATGGATCCGGATTACAACTGATTGGGTACAAGTCGGGTGTGTTAAGTTAGGTTGGATCTATAATTCAGAGATTTCACTAAGGGTTGTTTTTATTTAGTCACGTTTTGTATTTAAAAAAAAATTATTTATTAGAAGAGGGTAAAGAAGAATTTATAAGAGGTTGTAGGACATATAAGATTAAAGTCCTATAAATATTTATGTTTCTTATTTTAACGATTTCTTTGTTAGCACGGTTGGTGATGAAACATGTAATTGTGGCAAGAGGTAAACGATTTCATTCTTGTAATTATAATTTTTTTTAATTAATGCCCAAATTTAATAAACACCATCTGACATGTGTCATTAGTTTAACGGTACAATAACAAATTTTTAAGTTAATGACACCAGGTAGGTTTTTGCACAAAATGAACATATTCTACATGAAACTTGAATTTATGAAAGATGGAAATTTTTTAAAATTGCCATATAATCTGGATATAAATTGAACATATTAATATATTTTAAGTTGGTCATGACTTTTTCCCCCGGTAATTGCATAGCCAAAAATTCACATATCTACGTGAACACTACCAATTAGGATTCACATATCATAGCCACCCATGAGTTTATCTCCATTCTTTTGAATCACATCCTTCTACTCATAAGTAGAATGACACAATGACTGTTTTATTCTATCAGAAATTTTGCGACATTGTGATTTAATTCGTATGGTTAATCAATTTATTTTCGACGGAATTATGACACCAGGGATAAATGATACAAATATTTGTTTAATCCCAAAACGGATAAGCCAACATAGATGTCCAAATTTAAACCTATTAGTTTTTGTAATGTCATCTACAAGATAATTCAAGGTCTTATGCCACAGATTGAAAAAGGTTTGCGAGACCGGATATATGAAACATAATCAGCCTTTATAGCTGGAAGACAAATCACAGAAAATATCATGATTGCTCATGAAGATGTTTCATACGCTACGTACAAAGCCAAGTGGGAGAGATAAACGAATGGCCATAAAGATAGATATGAGGAAAGCTTATGACATAATGGAATGGTCGTTCATTGAAGCGGCTATGAGGAAAATATGATTCTCTGATACTTGGATTAATTGGATTATGCGTTGCATTATCTCGGTAGAGTACAAGGGACTGATGAATGGTCAACCACGGGAAATATAGTCCCAGAAAGAGATCTACGTCAACGAGATCCTTTTTCTCCTTTAATATTTGTTCTATGTACGGAAGCGCTCGTTAGCCTTCTTAATCATGGAGAGAACCAAAAAAAGATAACGAAGATGCGTGTTGCACTCGCTAGCCCCTTGGTATCCCACCTTCTCTTTGTTGATGATAGTTTTTTCTTTTGTAAGGCGGAGCCCCGTGAATGTGAAGAAGTTATGAAAGTAGTAAGGAAATATGGAAAAGCTAGCCAATGTATCAACTTCGAAAAAAATTCTCTACTCTTTGGTAAGAGAATACCCGTAAGCATCATGCAGCAGATTGAAGACACACTAGGGATTCAGAATGAAGAGGTATGGGTTCCTATCTAGGAATCCAAGAGCATATAAGTGATCCAAGCGTAAGCTATTTGCATATCTTAAGGACAAACTTATGAACATAGTGAATTGATGGACCGGTAGATGGCTATCGGAAGGAAGAAAGAAAGTCATACTTAAGTCTATCTTGGTAGTCCTTCCAACATCTGTCATGTCCAACTTTCTACTTCCACTCGAGATATGTGAAAATCTTGCAAGTGCATTGCACAATCTTGATGGAGTCCGAACCCACCAAAACGAGGAATTCATTGGACAAAATGGGAGAAGATGTGTCTGCCTAGAGAGGAGGGATGAATTGGATTTCGTATGATACATGAGTTCAACCTGGCACGTTTAGAGAACCAACTTTGGTGATAGTCCAAAACCTTGACTCACTAGTAGCTCGAGTGTTAAAGGGACAATACTACCGAGTTAGTACGCCTTTGCGTATTAGCTCAGTTAACAACCCATCGTATGTGTGAAAAAGCATTTCAGCTGCAAGAAAACTACTGCTTCTTGGGTATTGAAAAGAAGGTTCATTCTGGATACGAAGTCAAGGTATGGGAAGATCTGTGAATCCCTACGGTACCAGCAAGGCCAGCTTCGCAAGTTCTGCCAGTAATGAATCTGAGAATTATTGTCAGCAACTTGATAGATGCGGACTGAAAAGTGTGGGACGCTGGGTTATTGGAGAATTATGTAGTCCCCGAGGACATGCCACTGATCCAAAATTTGGCCATAAGCCCAACTCATTGGAGCGATACCTTCTTCTGAAACAATACAAAAAATGGGCAGTACACGGTCAAGTCTGGATAATGGATGGCACGAAATATAATGAATGCTGAGGTGGAAAATGAGATGAAGGATCCTAGATCACAAAATTTCAACCTTTGCTTGAAAGATAAAAGCACCTCAAAGATATGTTATCTTATTTGGCAATTGATAATATGTCATGTGTCAGTGACAAGAAATCTAACACGTCGCCATATGAAATGTGATAATTATTTTCCAAGATGAGGAGAACTAGAGGAATATGTAACTCACGCGATCTTTGAGTGTCCACCAGCATTACATGTTTGGTCCTTACCGGTGACACCGTCAAGTCCAAATATATTTCCGTTGCTGAGAATTTATGCAAACATGGATTAAATGTTCTAGAGGAAGAATAGTTGTGAGGACCCATCAATGGACAAGGACCCTTATCCCTGGTTAATATGGTACATTTGGAAATCATGGAATGACAAACTCTTTAAAAGGATTGATAGAGATCCACTGGAACTGGTCAGATATGCGGAGATTGAATGTCAGGCATGGTTTAATGCAAATGAGATGGTACCGATACCACAACATGTCCAATCCTTGGAAGAAACTCAAGTCTTAAGCTTGAATAATATATGTATGGTAGACGGGTCATGGACCTCCAATTCATAGTTCAGTAGATGCGAATGGGTATGGAAGGATAGCCAAGGAAATATTCAGCTGTTGGGTCGCGTAATGTAGTAAGAAGAGAAGCAACCTTACACACAAAATTGGATGCTTGAGATGGGCAATGGAATGCATGTTTTAACACTCGACATGCCAAAACTTTGGGACATATTACAAGGATCTGATTGCAATGATCATAGATTTTACGACGAATTCATTTCGTCGTTATTGTTACGAGGAAGTTATGACAAATTTTTCATTAAGACGGACGTTTTACAATGAAACACATTTCCTTGTTAATTCGTTGTAATTCTCCTATTACAACGAATTAACAAGGAAAACCACCCTTGTAATTAATATGTTTTCTTGTAGTGTGATAGAGAAGCCACAGGACTGGCCAAGTTTTGCTACGGAGTTAGAAGCTATCAAGACGCTACAACTTTGCTTCCCGGAGTTCAAGATTTCTTATATCCACGAGCGCATAATGGAATTGTTGATTCTTTAGCTAGGAGTATGCATTCTTTTCAGCGTAAACTTTTTTACTTTGGTTGTTCTATTCCGCTCTGATTATCCAGATTACCTCAAATTTGAGTAATGGAATAATCGTCTCTCATAAAGAAAAAAACAGAATGACATCATGCTCATGAAGCGTTACAATAAGTCTATAATCTGGTCCAAGCCATGTATTTTCTAGACCAAATGACACGTAAGTAGAATGCTCATGAAGCATTACAACAAGTCTGTAATCTGGTCCAAGCTATGTATGCTCTAGACCAAATGATACCAGACAACACCAAGGCCACATGTCCACTATCAGCAAGTTCGTCTATCATTTAATTTGTTTTCACGCTAATATCTCTTCCTTATTAAAAACCGATATTTTGGACAAATCATACATAAAATAAAACAGAAAATATGTTTTATTTAAACTATAACAAATCAAAAGCAACTTACAAATAACTTTATTTGTTTTCAGTTTCTATTAAACCAGAAAAAGTGAAAACGCAAACAAACTGAAAAGGATAAACTAAATGAAAATATATTTCTTGCTTAATTTTACTCCGAAACAGTGTTCAACCTTGTTTCAATAACACTACCTAATTATGGCATGAAGGTGATCACGATTTCGACGAAGATGATGTATCACCAATAGACCCTGAAACTGACATGATCGTCATATACTTATTTGAATCAAGTGGGTCTTTTTCAGGTCTACAATGAGAGAAAAATCCTGGCTGCTGAGGCACTGGTAGAGTCATGTTATAACTAGTGAGCATCATCAAGATAGTTGAAAAGGTTGGACGGTCTAGAGGATCTTCTTGAACACATAATAGACTGATATGAATGCAACGAGCCATTTCACTCTTCTTGCAATTATCAAAAATAATTGGATCCACAAGGTCTAACGCTGTGCCGTCAATCCACAGCCTCCTAGCCTACAATTAATCAATCAGTTCTTGTCCACTGCATATTGTAAGAGGTGTAAATAAAAAGTTGATTGCATTTAAACTTACATATGTGAGTAAGTCATGTGCGTGGTCTGTCTCGTGGAAGCTGTTGTTCTTCCTACCGCTTAAAATCTCAAGAACTAGCACTCCAAAGCTATATACATCGGATTTTATTGAGAACTGGCCACACATTGCATATTCAGGAGACATGTACCCGCTGGAAAATCAACAACAAAATTTTTGTATATTGGCAAAATCCACAATAGATTCAGTTGAACAAAGTTAAGAAAGTAAATTGGAAACATACTAGGTACCAACTATTCTGCTTGTGTTGTCATGGGTTTGGTTCATTCTAAAGATCCTTGCCATTCCAAATCAGCAATTTTCGGATTCATATCAACATCCAGTAGAATATTACTTGATTTGAGGTCGCGGTGTATCACTGTGAGCCGGGAATCGTGATGAAGATATAGCATCCCTCGACTAATCCCTTCAATTATCTTGTACCGTTGAATCCAGTCAAGCTTACCTTGCTTCGCATGGTCTGTGTGGAGACATTTATAAATTACAGTTGAATCTTAGGAGTTGCGACCTCATGTTTCAAGCAAGGCTAAATAATCTTGAAACAAAGCAATAAATGTAACTAACCAAAGAGGAAGTAATCAAGGCTTTTATTGGGTACATACTCGTACACCAATACTTTTTCTTCTTTGTTTAGAGAAAATCCAAGCAGCCTAACCAGATTTTTGTGCTGCAGTTTGCAACAACAACAACCTCGTTCATAAAATCTGTTGCACCTTGTCCTGTCGATTTTGACAGCCTCTTGACTGCAACTTCAGCTCCATTAAAAAGTGTACCCTGTCCATTTCATCAGCATGGTCTTGTTATCCAATTGTTACAAACAAAAAATCAATAAAAAATACAATACAGAATAAGACTGGTATGTATACCTTGTAAACCTCACCATATCCACCTTCACCAATCTTATTGCTTTCCGAATAATTATTAGTTGCAACTTGAATTATTCTATAATCAAGTTGCAGAGATTCTATGGTGGTTATCTCATTTCCTGTTGCCACAATGAAAGTTGTAGTAATAAGAAAAGAATAACGATTAATGTCATAATCAAATCTAATGAAGCTCGTTTAATATTCAATTTTTTACCATCAAATGCTTGTGCTGCATCAGAAGTCTTCTTTTTCTTCTTTGCATGGAAAAGATAACCCGCTATGAATAAGAGAACACCCACTATAATAGCCACAACGATAGCTATGGCTAATACTTTTGTAATTCCATTTTTTCCTGCGTATCAAAGATTATTTGCTTGAGATCGAATAGTGTCATATTAATTATATAAAATCAGTAACCATTTAAGTTTCAAAATAAACTTTCCCTAATCGCATTGCTAATTCTCAGAAACTACGACAAACTAATAGAAGAAGAAGAAGAAGAAAGAGTTAACCAGGTCGTGGAGGAGATGACACCCGAGAATATGGAGGCAGGGAGAGGCGGTGTTCTAACGGCAGTTTCATTGTAGAATGCGTAAAGCTCGTACCTCGAATTACAGCTTGGCCTGAAAAGCCTTGCACCGATTATGTTAAGAGGATTGTAACTGATAGATTTTTGCAGACATCTCAAACATTCATATCGTGTAAGATCAGGAGTGCACTGAACCAGTACGAACAAGGTCTGAAATGAAGTCCAGTTAGCCTTTATAGTATAAAACTTTCTAGAACTGTTAGCTGCCTCAACCGCAGCTTTGTTCATCGTGAAGGACACCAAATCTTGGAACCGGTCTGCTTGGTTAGAAGAAATATTATTGGGATTTAACTTGTAGTATCCTCCGTTGTATGTAAGGGTCGATAGTATATTCTGGTGAGAGTATCTGAGCATGCACTCCTCGTAATAAGAGTGGCTTCTCTTCCATTCGGACATCGAACTAAGGTTTCCCGGACAGAAAGGGCGACACAGTTTCGGCAAACTTCTGGCGAGAGGTCTCCCCGGCAAAGGAAAGTCCGGTGACCCTATCGGGTGCTTGTCCGGTGGTAGCATTTTGGAATCCGGTGGAATAAGACGCATTGGCTGAGAGAGAGAGGACAAGAGTTTTTTTGAGATTGGTAGAGTAGGTGGCTGTTCTTCGAAAACGTTGTCGTATTTGGACAAATGTTGGATAAGAACGATGAAGTGTGGTAAGGGTCTTGAGCCGAAGCTCTGAAACTAGTAAGGAAGTAGAAAACAAAAAGGAAGATGAAAGACATGGTTCTACGTCATTGATTGCGTTTTGCTACCAAGAAGCTCCCATTTATATAATGAATTAATTTTTATGTCTCTTTGATTTCTGAAAAGTAGATGAACTTGTAAGAGGGGATGGTTTGTGGCAACGACCATAAGTCAGTCAAAGTAAACGCCTATCTTTTTATTACAAAAGTAAAAGTTTTTCTTTCTAATATGTTTTTTGTCAATATTTCTAGTTTTCTACTAAGAAATGGTCTAACGCAATAAAACACTTTTCTTGCTTCATAAATATAACCTAAATGCAAAAGTCACAATATGAGCATTCATAAAAGGATACAAAGACAAATGTTTATATATAAAATGACTAAATAATAAATACATAATATATAAATCTTATATATTTTTTATTGAAATTATTTTTCTTGTCAACTTTGAAAATTCTTCTTTTTTTGAAAAAAGATTTCAAATTATTAAAAGAAAAACTTAATTGTTTTATGAAACATTTACTTTTTGAAAACCTGAGAAAACATTTTTAAATGTGTATGACCCAATCATGAAGTTGAGTTATATACAAATACATTTTAAATATGTATAACATCTTTCTAAGATTGTGATAAACATTTTAATATGTATAACATCTTCCTAGAAATTAGGAAAACATTTCAAAAATATGTATCCAAGAAAATATTATTGAATTTGTATTTAAGAAGACACTCATACATGTATATTTATGAACACCTTCTTGAATTAAAGGTATACACTTATTTAACAAGATATTTATGGATATATAAATATATATATATATATATGTATATATATATACATATGTATGTATGTATAACATATTCATAATGTTTAAGAAAACATTCATAAATATGTATAACATTTTCATAAAATTTTGGAAAAACTTCATATTTGGAAGAAGTTTCTGAATATGTATAACATGTTCCTAAAATTAATAAAAATAGTTAAATATGTATAACATCTTTAAAGTATTAAAAAAAGATTCGTAAATGTATATTGAAGAAAACAAACTCTTGAATGTGTATTTAGGAATGCATAAAAACTTAATTACATGTATATTTAATAGACATTCCTAAATACACAAATCTTCTTCCTAAATGTTACGAATACATTCATGAATAATACAACATCTTCTTAAAAATTTGGAAAACCTTCATACATTTGTATTTAAGAATACATTCTTGACTGCGTAATTAATAATACATTCTCCACCTTCAGATGCTCTTATCATTGCGGCTCTAAATGATGATGATGTTGAAATGAAAAACTTTAGTAAAGATACAGAAAGTGTTTTACATGTTGAAGAGAAAGAAACTTTGTGAAGAAAAAGTTTTTTATAACTTGGAAGCTGATTTTTATTGCTTGAAAGTTTCTTACAAACTTTTTTATTTCTTGATTTCTTTATTATACAAATGTGAGGAGAGTGGCAATATTAATAGCCTCCAAAATACAAAATATCTGATATATTTTATTCATAAATCTAGATATTTCTACTTAAATATCTAGATTATTTTATTTAATTATCTAGATAATTCTTTGAAAAATATCTAGATTTTTATACTTAAGGAGGTGAAAGGTTATTCTAGAATTTGAGATAATTTTGGACTAAACATACTTAATTAACTTTTAGCACAAATCAAGTTTACCTTTCAACAAATGATCAGAATATTGAGGATGCTATGCTTGAAGATCTGCAAGGTGATGCATTAATGGTGTTGCCAGATAATGATCTTTGGGAGAGGAGCTCCAAAATATGGAGCTATCGTTACAACAGATTCCAGATGCTGCGGGTAAAACTCCAGGAAAGGATGACCGCAGAAAGATCCTTATGATCAAAGATAAGCTTGAATCCCCGTTGGTGAATAATTCATATAATAAGAAGCCTCACTAGAAGCGTTGCATGGTCTCTTTTGCATCCAACATGGAGGAAATGCGCAGGGCATTACCAAGAACAAGATCAACCGCCACGAGTAGTCAGCTGGACTTTAATGGTCGTGGGAAATCTCAGCCAAGAAGAGGAAGTATTTCAAGGAATGTAATGAAGATAACACAAGCTCATAAGAAGGGAAGGTGGATTCCAAAAATCCACTTAATCCTTATTAACAAAGATGCTTAGTTGGAATTGTCGCGGGATAGGGAACGACCTCACAGTTCGATGCCCCCACATAGATGTGTCAGAAGAATGCCCAGGACTCTTGTTCCTTTCTGGGATGAAGAATATATAGGAAGCTGCTGTTTTAAAACATTCAGGCTGACTTAGGGTTTGATAAGTTGTTTACCGTTGAGCCACTTGGCCAAAGCGGAATTTTAGCGTTTTTTCGATGATTTTCAAGTTGATGTTTTATTTTCAAATAATATGATGGTTGATGTTTCGATAATCATTAATGGAATAAAAGTTTATATGACATTTGTTCATCACCGACCACAAAAGAATACACATATTTCACAAGTCTTATGCTGCAGAGTTTATATTTAGTAGAGGGATCCTGGAATCCTGATGCCAGGTTCAACGGATACGGCCTGGGTTTGGCTAGATGATCGGAAGAAATGAACAACTCCCTAGGGTTGAGAAGCGAGGAGAGATGGGTTAACACCTTTTCATTCTGAATTGGACGCTTTAGCTTTTCAATGGAGAATATACCACAACACTTGACATGTCAACATTTTGGAACAGATTGCAAAGAAGTTATCTTGATGATTCAGAATCCAGGAGCATGATCAAGCTTTTCACAGAATTAGCGGAGATTGCAAAGCTTCAAGAAATGTTTCAAGACTTCTAAAGATCTCACACTTTCCAAGGGACCAAGAACCGGACAACAGACAGATGGAACAAGAAAGCTCGAGATTTCTATAAGAATTTAGTTTTTGTCAGTTATTCTAATCCAGTCTAGATTCCGAGACCACCTCAAGCTTGAGTAATATAATAGATCCTTTTGATGTAAACAAAAATACATTTTTGAATGTGTATTTGGAAAGACATTTTTGAATACGCATTTTAAAAAGACACTCACCAATTAGTGTGTATTTATAAAAACATTTTTGAATGCGTATTTATGAAGACATTCTAAAATGTATATTTAGAAAGACTTTATTGAAAGTGTAAGACTCTTTGAGTTGTATATGTATTTAAGACAGTTTTTCATTCTGGTATATATTAAAATGAATTATACATATAAGACCAACATATATTAAATACATAAAGGAAGTCTTAGCATGAAAACCAACAACAAGTATATATTAAGATGAGTTATTTAACAGTTTATTAACTTAGAAATGTTCAAATAAACATAAAATTATTTACACATTGTGTTAATTTTACCAACAAAACTTTAATTGTTGTAAAAAAGATACAAACGTTTATAAATATATATTTATGTAGATTTCATAATATTTGGAAAGGTGTTATAAAGTTTCAGAAAGACATTCCTTAAAAAATTGAAATTTTTTATTTCAAAAAGAATAAGTAAAATGTTTTGAATTAGATATTTGATTTTTTAATAAAAACTAACTTTTAATAAAATATACGTTTTCATCCTTCTACCATTACATAAAAGCAATTTTGGTGACTTTTTACTAGGTGCTATTTTGGTAATACTTCTAAATTTTGCTATTTTGGGAGTTTACTTTATTTCTTTAGTTTTAGGCAGTGTTTGGTACGATTCGAAAAGTTATAATTTTATATATTTATATTATTTTCTGTCTATTTATTGCTTTCCCTTGTTTTCTATCGGTTTTTGTTTCGTTCCACGATAGCTAAATATGGTTGTGCGACCATGTTTCTTAACCCACTCGGACATTGAACGCGGAAAATTACCGGGTCCACTAGATTATTAGGTCGACTGCGGGTGAATCACGGGTTTAATAAACTAATTAATTTTGTTATATAATAATATATTAGTTATTTAAAAATTTAATATTTTTATTATGTTTTAAATAACATTTGAAAAATACTTAACTTTGAGTTTTCTTTTATTTTTATTTTCATTTTACATTCAAATGTATTTTTTTAAATGAGACTATTTAACATTTTTGCAAAAAAGGGACTATTTACCCATTTTAATAACAAGTTAAGAGTTATGACATAGAATAAAAATATATCATGACTTAAAATCTTTAAATATTTAAATGTTTAATGTGAATAATAAAATTAAACTTTAAATGCATAATACGACAAAGTAAAACATAAAATTGTAATAGATTATCAATAACAAAAATAAACTAATTCTAAATAACATCAGCTACTTTTTGTTAATAGATTCATAATTTACGTGATCATATGATGTTTTTATTTTTGAAAAACTAAAAAAACTAATGATAGTTTCCAGTTATAGAGCAATCAATGTTGATCCAAACAAGAACATAGGAACAAGAACACTTTGGTTCTGCAAAGACAAATTTACTGCAGTTTTCTCTTATCATTTTTCATAAGACAATAGGCTCTTAAATACATTAGAAAGTACATAAAATACTACTTACTACACAATTACGAAATGTGAAGAAGTGGGAGACACACGATACCACATCCACATCTCTAACCAAGTCAGTCCTTGGTTTACTCGGTTATGACTTCAAGGTTTGACACAACATGGAAAGCTTTTACATGTTATGATTCTTGTCTTACATGCCTGTTTTAGAAGACACATTCTGGTTCAAGACAAAGAATTACATGGTAGCAGAGTTTAGGAAATGAGTTTGCCACTGGAATTCCTCCGCCAAATACATAGGACGACATTGATTGTCTGAACTTCTATCACGTAATGGCGGTGGTTTACGAGGAAACTGTTGTTCTTTGTTGAGCTTCTTTTGTTTGGATTGGCTACTTGCCTGTGATCACAGGAATATTGCTCTTTGTATTTTAGGCAAGTAGGTTAAGAGACTCTGCATATATATTGTACGTTGAACGTCAAAGTGAATAACAGAAAAAAAACTTTGTATATCTGAGTTTCTTGACATGGTATCAGAGCCATAGTGATACACAAAAGGCTTGGTTCGATCTTAAGGTCTCTCTCTATTCTCTGAAATCGATCTCTTACTTCTTTCTTGACCTTGTTAATAGTTACTTGTTAAAAACGGTAATTCTTCTTGAACGATGGGGAAAGTTGTTAGAATTGAAACAACTCGGAGAACAATCTCTCCATATGATCTCTCTGCTGGAGATAACCCTGGATATGTGATCTCTCAGCCAGCACTAGGTGGTCCAATTATGATGAATGGGCTGCAAGTATTCGCTTGGCTCTCAAGGCTCGAAAGAAATTCGGCTTTGCGGATGGTACGATTCCTCAACCAACCGAGGAATCAGTGGACTATGAAGATTGGTGTGCCAACAACGCTTTGGTCATCTCATGGATCAAATTGAGCAGTAGATCCGACCTTGCCTGCAAACCTGACATACTCGGAGAATGCATCAGAACTGTGGGAACATATTCGGGTGCGGTACTCAATCAAGACGGACAACGAGTTCAACGATTGAAGACAGAGCTTGAGACATGTCGCCAAAAGGGCTTAGCTGTTGAAGCTTATTACGGGAAGTTGATGCAACTTTGGACATCTTTGAAAGACTACCCAACAAGCCAAAACAATGGCTGAGGTTTTAAAAGAACGAGAGGAAGACAAGTTACACCGAATTCCTCATGGGTCTAGACGAGTCGATGTATGGCTCTGTCAAGTCTAACTGCTCTCTGCGTTCTCCTCTTCCTACGCTGGACGAGGCATACAACGCAGTCACTCAGGATGAAGAATCCAAGATTGCAAGTCGCTTGTTGGAGGAGAGATCAACAGAAGTTAGCTTTGCTATTCAAACTTCAAACAGTAACAGACCTAATTTTGATATAAAAACAGAGCCAAGTATGCTCTCTGTGTGGGAGAAAGGGGCATCTAGCGGAGCAGTGCTTCCGGAAAATTGGATATCCTGCAGTGGTGGGGAGAAGGCCACGAGGAGATCAGTCCAAACCTTCTGGCTCGGGAGTTTTGAAGACACCAACAGTAAGCTCGTGTGAATCATGTTTCTGCAACAGGGTCTGCTATGGTGGCTGCGACAGAGACCTCCGTCTGCAGAACGTGTGGCTTTAAGTGGAACTTAGTGATGCACAGTGGCAGTCATTAGCGCAATCTTCTCTCTGAACGCCAACATACAAGCGAGAACAAGCTGTCTGGTAAGTATTTTCTTAACTCTTGGATTGTGGATTCAGGGGCTACAAACCATATGACAGGCTCCATTGAATATTTGACTGAGATCAATGATATGCAACAGTTATGATTAACTTCCTGATGTAGATTTACGCAAGCAATGAACAAGGAACTGTGTGCTTTGGTTCTGATCTTAGAATACAAAATGTGTATTTTGTGGATGGATTGAGGTGTCATCTGATATTTGTATCACAATTAGCTCGAGAACAAGCTTGGCATCTTCCAGATATCTGATACTTTGTGTGTGATTCAGGACGCGCATTACGAAGATGCTGATTGGTGTGGCTGAAGAGAGTGGAGGACTGTATTTTTTACGAGAAATGGAAGATGCAGCGGTGGTGCAATGCGTGGATACTCAGTCGTCTGATGTGTGGCACAAACGCTTGGGGCATCCGCCATCTCGTGTTCTTAGTTTATTACCTATTTCTGGTTTAAGTAGCTCCAGCAATGCTGAATTCTTCAGTATGCGATATTTGTATTCGCGCAAAGCAGACAAAAGATGTTTTCCTATTACTATGAATAAGACAATGGAGATTTTTCAGCTTGTGCATTGCGATTTGTGGGGACCCTACAGAACAACTTCTTTGTGTGGCTCTCGATATTTTTAACTATCGTCGATGATTACTCTCGCGCAGTCTGGATCTATTTGCTCCCAAACAAGACTGCTGCTCCACAACAACTGAAAAATTTCTTTGCTCTTATAGAAAGACAATTTGAAAAGAGGATCAAAACAATTCGTAGTGACAATGGCAGTGAATTTGTCTGTCTCAAGGATTATTTTCATCAGAATGGCATTATACATGAGACGTCGTGTGTCAACACAACCTCAACAGAATGGACGTGTGGAGAGGAAGCACCGTCAAATCCTTAACGTAGCACGAGCACTGCGTTTTCGAGCTTCATTTCCGATTGAGTTATGGGGCGAGTGTATCCTTGCGGCAGGATATCTTATTAACCGCACTCCTTCAATGGTTCTTGGTGGTAAGACTCCATTTCAGATGCTGTATAATCGAGAACCACCACTATCCCATATTCGAGTATTAGGCTGCTGTGTTATGCTCATAACCACCGAACTGGTGGAGATAAGTTTGCGTCCGAAGCACAAGATCTGTATTCATCGGATATCCATATGGTAAAAAGGGGTGGAGGATTTACGACCTGGAAACAGGACTTGTCTCTGTCTCTTGAGATGTTGTGTTTTGTGAGACAGAATTTCCTTCTCATCTCAACCGACTTTGTTTTCAGATCCACAGTCTTCGTCAACTTCAGTAGATCCTCTACGAGAAAATGAGAGACCTCAGTCTAGGGTGATACAACAAGAAAATGGTTCTTCTCTGCTGGAAAACACATCCACCTCTCACTGAGACTATACCGGAGTTGTCTGCTCCTGAACAGAACTTGGTTTTCACCTGATGTTGCAGAAGCTGGTCCGAGTTTACCAACATTGATCCCTGAACAACATAATGAGATAACCATGAACTAGCTCCGAAATAGTGGAAACGATTCCTTCTCAGGTGATACCAACAAGTGATACTGTAACTTTCTCATTGGATTCTGATTCTTCCCAACCACCACTTTTGGGAAAAGGTCATCGTCAAAAATGCCTGCCCACCCGACTCTCTGATTATGGTCTGATGGTTACTCAGTGTACTGATGCGTCTAGACAGGACTGCAAGTACCCAATGGCTGATTATACAGATTGCAATCGATTCTCGATCAACAACAGGCTTATATTCATGAAATTATGAGTACGTTTGTTCCTAAGCACTATTCTCAGGCGGTCCTTGATGAATGGTGGCGAGAAGCTATGCGCTTGGAGATTACAGCTCTTGATGATAATGGCACATGGGTTATCGAGACACTGCTCCGGGGAAAAAGGCTATTGGCTGTAAATGGGTCTTTTTCATTAAGTATAAGGCTGATGGCACTCTAGAACGGTATAAATCTCACCTGTGGTTACTTGGGAATAATCAAGTAGAAGGGACATATTTCACGGAGACCATTGCACCGGTCGCCAAGATGACGACAATTAGAATTTTCTTGGAAGTAGCTGCAGCTAAGAATTGGGAAGTACACCAAATGGATGTCCATAATGCCTTTCTACATGGGGATTTGGAAGAAGAAGTATATAGCAATACCTCCAGGCTTCAGAACGAATGACAAAACACAAGTATGTCGGCTTACAAAATCTTTATATGGTCTCAAACAAGCACCTAGATGTTGGTTTGCGAATCTGTCTAATGCACTCAAGGAGTATGGGTTTCAGTAATCTATCTCAGACTACTTGTTCTTTGCATACAACAAGGGATCATCGTGCCTTAATGTGTTATCTATGTTGATGATTTGATTATTTCAGGAAGCTCTCCGAGTCTGATTGAGGACTTCAAAACCTATCTAAGCTTATGCTTTAAGATGAAAGATCTTGGTATATTGAAATATTTTTTAGGCATTAAAGTGGCAAGAAGTCCGTCTGGTATTTATTTGTGTCAGCGTAAGTACACATTGGATATTATTTCTGAAACTGGATTGGGTGGTGTGAAACCAGTGCGTTTCCACTTGAACAAATCATAAACTCCGGTTGGCAACTGGGGAAGTTCTTGCTGATCCAGGAAGGTATCGTCGACTGGTGGGACGTCTGATCTACCTTCGGTTTACTCGGCCTGAGCTAGCGTATGCTATTCATATACTGACTGCAATTCATGCACCGAACCTCGCCAAGATCATCTCGATGCTGCTCTACGGGTTGTTTCGATATCTCAAAAACAACCCAGGCCAAGGTATCTTATTGCGATCAGACTCCTATTTGACACTAACAGCATGGTGTGATGCTGGATTTGTCAAGTTGTCCCTACTACTAGGAGATCCGTTAACCGGGTTGGTTATTCAACTTGGAAATTCACCGCGTTTCCTGGAAGACCATCAAGCAACCTGTGGTTTCGTTTTTCCTCAGCGGAGGCTGAATACAGAGCCATGGCTGACACATTACCTGGCGAGGTAATATGGTTAAAGGCGCTACTTCTTCATTCGTTATCCATCATACAGACCCGATACCTATGCTGTGTGATAATATGTCTGCCCTTCACTTGGCTGCGACCCTGGTTTCCACGAGAGAACAAAGCATATCGAGTTGGAGTGTAACCGGATCAGATTATTTCTCGTCATGTGTCCACTAAAGATCAGCTTGCAGACATTTTTACGCAAGGCTCTGGACGAAAAGAGTTTGAAAAGTTTAGACCTCAAGTTGGGCATTTGTGACCTTCATGCTCCAACTTGAGGGGGTGTGGTGTTAAGATATGGCATAATTGATATATTCCATATCTTATACTATGCATATTGTCTCGTATATCTCTTCCTATGATCAAGGAATATTGCTCTTTGTATTTTAGTGCAAGTAGGTTAAGAGACTCTGCATATATATTGTACGTTGAACGTCAAAGTGAACAACAGAAAAAAACTTTGTATACTCTGAGTTTCTTTGACATCAATGATTCTGTGAATAAGTCGTTGTTCTTGGTAAAGGAGCAAATCTTGAGACATCCATAACACAACTGAACGAACAGATGTCTTAAGCAATCTTTGAATCCATGGCTTGAATTTTTTTTCCCCAAAATACTCAAAGCCTAGAAACAGCGAGTCTTCATCACCATATATGTCGAAGATCAGAACCGCAATCATCGTAGACATTGTACTTGGCTCTTCATCGTCAGAGACATCAAAGATAGGAGCACCATAGCTCTTGTTGTAGAGGTCCATAGATTATGCCTCCAAGGATAGTTTGGTTCTTGCTGAACGTTGATTCGTCAGAATGCCACATAACTGCTCTTGTACCACTGATAGGTCCCAGTTATAGGGTAATCAATGTTGATCAAAACAAGAAAATAAGACAAGAACACTTCACTTCTCAAAGACAAGTTTACTGGGCATAGTCTCTTAAATATATTAAAAGTATATAAATAAGTAGCTACTAAACAATTACGAAACGTGAAGGAGTGGGAGACACACGATACCACATCCACATCTAAAACCAAGTTAATCTTGGTTTTACTTTGGTTATGACTTCTGGTTATGATCTTATCACCTAACTTCTTAATCCGGAAGGATACAAAACAGATTCTAATAATATAACTGAAAAATCCAGAAAATAATTAAAATATATGTATTCGTCAACCAGTGGTTCAACCATAACTGGATTCTTGTGGATTTTATCGATTTTTAAATAAGGGATTTTTCCTAAAAATCAAACCGGATTATTGACATTATTCTCTAATGGGCTCTAGGACATAAAATATTATACTACAACCACAATTAAACGGCCCCAAAATTGTTTCTACTTAATGTCATTAATGAAGGATAACTCTCCCACATTTGGATGAAACCATTAGATCACCAACCAATATTCTCTCACTCTCTCCTTGGATTTGGATTTCCAGTGGGACCCTCAACCTTTATCTTCTCTTCAATTAGTTTAACAACCAACCTTCCCTTCTCTTCAATTCTTCAACAACCAAGATCACATTTCATCTCTTTCTTTCTCCTTTCTTTTACTTTGGCGGACGGGACAAAGGTGGAAGAAGTTTAGGAGAACCATAGACCACTCTTTCATCTTGGAAAAAAACGTGACTTTGGTCTCTCTCTCTCTCTCTTCTCTCTCTCATCTCTCTCTCTCGTCATCTCTCGTACTCTCTCTCTCTCTCTTCTCTCTCATCTCTCTCTCTCTCTTCTCTCTCTTCTCTCCTCTCTCTCTCGCTTCTACTCTCTCTCCTCTCGTCTCCTCTCTCTTCTCATCGTCTCTTACTCTCTCTCTCTCTCTCTCTTCTCATCGTTAGATTCGGTTGACATCATGTTCTAGAATCGCATGAGAGCTGATATGAGGTAATAAATATCAGTGTATATATAGTATGACTATGCATGAACTTTGAAATAAGTGGAAGAATCTGCTTTATATCAATGATAGATAGCCTGGTACAATCAGCATGGTACTCTGTAGTGTGCGGCCACGCGTGTTTATCCTGTGTACGACTACACTATTGTTACTGTGTGATTTTGTTACTTAAGAGTACAAGCGGACGTAGATGTATCTAATAATACAACTCATGAAGTCATCGGCTACTATATAGATCAAGTTCACTAGTAGACAACTTGTACTTACTGTTAGTAGTCATCATGGCACAAGTAAGAGTGGGTTGTATAACTTGTCGCTACTTACAGTATAATCATTAAACGCGTGTAACACATGTAAAACAAGTGTAACTGGGTTATGACTAGACATCAAACTTATGTAGGTGCTCATTTGTGAACTAGTATAATACCTGTGGTAGCAGAGCACTAAAGTATTAAGTGATATATTGTTTCTCATTTTTCAGGATAGACTTATGATAATATGATCCTGAAGATATGTGGGTCATACATTTTATCCATAGTGAGGTTGGGCCGCAATTGGCGGAGGATAATCAGATCGAGAGTTAGGAGATTTGGTACTATTTATTCATAATGTCGCGAGAATGAAGGTTGATGGACTCGGAAGAGAGACTCGCACACGACATCATTCTACTTTTAGTGTTGCAACGAGAAGTTAGGTGAGGAGAGCTGACTTATTACCTCACCTTGGTTGATAGCATATAGGCATGAAATGAAGATACGATGTAGAGTGAGACAAGGATATAAACTGAGTCAAACTCTATTCGCATTGGTTGATGGATCATAAGAGGGTCCCATTGTTCATATCTCTCACGATGTATTGGGAAGATGTTTTGGGATATTGTATTCCGGAAGTTGATAAAGGAACGAGCAGCATAGTATCATTGCACTTGGAGACTACACATAATCTGGCTCAGAAAACCGAGTAAATAAGAGTTTTTTCTAGGGATGAAAGAAATTCCGAGTGTGGTAGAGCAGTATTATGATGCAGTATGGTCGGTCTTATAGAGCCTTATTCTTCATATCTGAGAGGAATGGGATAAAAACGATGAGTGGCGATGAAAGGCATGATATGGAGGATGTTAATGGTTGTTAGATTTGCTGACACACAATTTTTACATTTTGAGTGGGATAGATGATATGAACTTGACTATGCGACAAGATTTGAACAAAGCAGATGAGTGAGAGATTTAGTGGACAAAGTTGTGCATAGAGAATTGTTTTGAGGTTGACATAGCTGAGTCGCAGACTCGTCTTTATGTATTAAAATGTCATGGGTTGGTGGAATGTATTTTACGAGCGGCGACAAAGCTTCTTATAACTCAGATATTATTTTCTCTCTATAGGAGACGATTATCGAGATGCAATCTTGCGTTCGGATTGATTCACGTGCAACCGGAAGGGAAAAGAGGCGACACCAAGCTTTGGTCGCATGCTGTGTTCACTGCTGATATCCAGAAAGTAAAAGACTCCGGCACAAAGGATCTCTAGATTTGTTCATAAATACTGGGTTTCACGGTTTCGTAGTCTATGGGCTTGGAGAGGGAAAAAAAGCTGTTGTCCAAATGATGTGTGTGGTACCACATGAGAGTTTTGCTAGATTGCCATCTTACTTGTAGCATGTTAGACAGGTTTCATCATGGTAACTCGAGTTACACGATTAGTAGTAGATGAGAAGAACCAGTTCAAGTATATATTCTTTTGGCGTCAGAGCTGCATTGAAGCGGTTTCAATCCATGCGGATAATCTTGGATGGACTTCACCTGAAGGTTGTGTATAAATGAGTGCTTCTTATTGCATTTCTTAGGCTCAGATCATCATCATTATCCCTTGCTTTTGCAGTAGCTGATGTGAGAAAATTGCAAGTTGGGAGTGGTATTGAACTGTGTCTCTATTAACTATTTATTACTATGCATATTGTCTCGTAAATATATCTTTCTATGATCAGGAATATTGGCTCTTTGTATTTTAGCAATGTAGGTTAAGAGACTCTGCATATATATTGTAGGTCTGAACGTCAAAGTGAAACAACAGAAAAAAACTTTCTGTATACTCTGAGTTTCTTGACATCAATGATTCTGTGAATAGTCGTTGTTCCTTTGTAAAGTACAAATCTTGAGACATCCATTAACACAACTGAACGAACAGATGTTTAAGCAAATTTTTGGAATCTGCTTGAATTTTTTTTTCCCAAAATACTCAAAGCTAGATACAGCGAGTCTTCATGCACCATATGTCGAGATCAGAACGCATCATGTGAGAACATTGTAGCTTGGCTCTTTCATCGTCAGAGACATCAAAGATGGAAGCAACCATCACGTTCTTGTTGTAGAGGTCCATAGATGGCTAG
>CAJHQP010007899.1:0-29748 GCA_905132765.1 Moricandia arvensis
CTGGGAAGGGCTGGGGTTATGGGATTAGAGAAAGCGGTTGGAGTTATAGACACGCTAGGGAGCAGCATGTCTGGTATGAACCCTGGAAACGGGTTTCACTCTGGTGTTATATCGTCACGTGGTCGCAAAGTCACTATATTGGCATTCGAAGTGGCTAACACGATAGCCAAAGGTGCTGCTTTGCTGCAATCTCTGTCTGAAGAGAATCTCAAGGTCATGAAAAAGGATATGTTGCGTTCCAAAGGGGTTAAGAAGTTGGTTTCTACTGACACCATAGAGTTGCAAATTCTTGCTGCTGCTGACAAAAGGTTTTGCTTCATCGACATTTGTTTTGATCGTTCTTTCTTTCTTTCTTTGTTTCATATTCTCTTTTACAGGGAGGAACTCGATATTTTCTCTGGAGAGGTGATCAGGTTTGGCAATATGTGCAAAGATCTTCAGTGGCACAATCTTGATAGATATTTTAACAAGTAAGTTAAATCGAGCAAGTCCTTATGCAATGCTTTTTTGTCACTTGCATGCCAGTTGGATTTTCATTGTACACGGGTCTATAACGTTTCAGGCTTGACACAGAGAACTCGGATCACATAGTGCTCAAAGATGAGGCAGAGACAGCGATGCAAGAGCTTGTCACTCTTGCCCGATTCACTTCTGTATGTCCTTACACTTCCAAAAACTCTTGACATGACTCATTTCCATGTTAACTGTCATTTTTTCTTGAAACTAACATGCAATTGGGTTTATCAGGAATTATATCACGAGTGGCAAGCTTTGGATAGGTTTGAACAAGATTACAAGAGAAAACTCGCGGAAGTAGAGTCTTTAAACCTTTCTAGGAAAGGTTGGTCTCGCTATTTTATTTTGATCAGAGTCTTGGACGCTTTTTTATTTAGGAATCCGCAGTTACATTTTATTTTCCTACAATGTAGGAGAGAGTATCGTCATCTTACAACAAGAACTAAAACAACAAATGAAACTAGTGAGGAGCTTAAAGAAGAAGTCTCTCTGGTCCCGGAATCTGGGAGAGGCTAGTGATTATTGAATTGCTAGTGTCTTAGTGTGTGTTATATATATGCAAGTTATATTAGCATCTTCTTCTGTTGTTGCAGATCATTGAGAAGCTTGTGGATGTGGTTTGCTATATACGTCAATCGATTGTGGAAGTTTTTGGAAACAACGGTAATGATTCTTTGTACATCTGGTCCTCTGTTTATGACACACTAACTTGTGTAAAACCATGGATTAAAGACTCTTTAACCAACAATAGGTCTAAAAACCAAGGAAGGGAAGCAGGGAAGAGAACGATTGGGTGAAGCTGGTCTTTCGTTACACTATGCTAATCTAATCCAACAAATTGATAGTATTGTAAGCTTCAACATATTTCATCCAGTGTTGTTCTGATATTAGGAAGGGACTTATATTCTCTGGTTGAAATTTCTAGGCGTCCCGACCTTCGTCACTTCCTTCTAATGTAAGGGACACACTGTACAATGCATTACCTGTTGCAGTCAAGGCAGCTCTCCGTCCTCGGCTACAAAATCTTGATCCTGAGGAAGAGGTTTGTCCAGAAAGATCTCAGTTTCTTTATTTATGCCGTCACTTGTCATGCATTATTTGGTTTTGTTTCTTTCTTGTTGGCAAACTTGGTGTATTTGTGCAGCTTTCAGTATCTGAGATCAAAGCTGAAATGGAGAAGTCGCTTAAATGGCTTGTCCCATTCGCCACAAACACTACCAAGTAACTAAGCTTTCCTTCACCACCATTCTTGTTTCTCAACATGTTCCTCCTTGAGCGTGTTTGTCATCTCTTTTTATCGGTTTCCGCAGGGCACATCAAGGCTTTGGATGGGTGGGCGAGTGGGCAAATTCAAAGTAAGCCCCTCTCTTTTTTCCTCTCTAACATTTTTGATTTTTTGAATCTTGAAAAACTCCATCGTGGAATGTGAAAAAACAGGATAGAGTATGGGAAGGGAAAAGGCGAGAACAGCGGGAACCCAACACGACTTCAGACACTTCACCACGCGGACAAACCAAAAGTTGATTCGTATGTACTTGAGCTCGTTGTATGGCTTCATCGACTAATAAAGTCGTCAAAGAAACGAGTTCACGGCGTCAGGCTTCCACATACCAACCATGGCTCTCAACCCAACAACATAACCATCTCCAAGACGCAACTATCTCTCTCCCCTGACTTCACCTATAAAAACCAACTCTCTCTTGAAGACAGGATGTTGTTGGACAGTGTACAAAGCATAAGGTTTGGTCCTAATCTAAGTAAGAGCCAAGAGTTAGTCGGCCTAAAGAAGAACAAGAAAGGAATGAAGATCTGGGAGCTGAGCAGAAGTACAGGAAACTCTCCAAAAGTCAGTTTCTCAGGTACGAACTCTTCTAGTGATTTGGATGTCCTTGATGGTTTGGATTTCGCTTGCCCAACCGGTTTTTGATACAATCTTATGTATTTTTTTTTTTTTATAAATTCTTATCATTTTTTGTATATAGCATAAAGATATAACAGTAATGTAATAGTTGAAACAAAACAAAACAAACACACACACACACTATGATTGGTGTAGTTGGATTTATGTTTCAGGTGAACTGTTTCTCTGTTTCTTCCCATCAACTCCTCAGACAACCTTAAATAATCTAACAACTCCACATTGGTCTGTCTATATAAGATCTGATGCTTAATTAACTGGAGAATTCACTTGAAAAAAACTCAAAAACAAACATGAAATTCGCCAGAATCCAAAAGAGGATGATCACAATCATTCTTCTCTGCCTTTTGGTTACATCTTTTTCAGAGACTGCGCCACAAACCCAATTAGCCACACCATTAGAACCCAGTTCACCAACAAAGCCACTAGGTTTCCCAGCTGAGGACCAGAACCAACCAATCCTTGGCCAACCATCTTCTGCTTCTTCTGTAAACCAGCCTTTAACCGGGTTAAATCAACCATTAACCGGATTAAATCAGCCATCATCAACTGGACTCAACCAACCGCTTCTTGGTCAACCATCTTCCTCTGTAAACCAACCTTTAACCGGGTTTAATCAGCCATCATCAACTGGATTCAACCAACCCATTTCTTCTTCATCTTCTAATTCTGCTCTGAACCAGCCAAATGCGAATAGAATCAACCAGAACAGTCTCACGGGAAACAACGTTCCATTTCTTAATGGAAACTCAAAGCTGAAAGTTTCCATTACAAAGATTGTCTTTATATGCATTGCTCTTCTCCTAGCTTTGGACGGTACAGACAGGAACTGAACCGAACTTATACATCATATGGTGATTCTGTATAATTTGGTTTTCATTATATCTGTTCTATAACTTGTCCTTTTCTTTTCGTTTTGGATTCTAGTTTAAGAGTGTGGAGTGTTATGTGTATACTATTACCGAAACGTTTTTACATTTTTTCTTTTTGGTTATTTGATTAGTGTTTGGTTTTATGTTAAGGTGTGGTTCAATTTGATTTGGCTTTCGGTTATCCAGCATATGAGTAAAATGAAGCAAGTTGAAACCAACATATGATCCAGCTTTAACTTCAACTCAAATTAAATAATGATCACATTGTACTTTACAACTTTTGTTTTAACTTTAGTGGGTCTTCTAAAAGAATGCGTTCTTTATTTCTAGAGTAACATGCTTATTTAAAACTCAGACAGAGATCAGATGCTTAACCAATTTAATTATCTTGTCTAGAGACTGATTACCGGTCAACGCTTCCATTTTTTTCGGATCATGATGTCTTCGTCAGACAATGTAGCATCAAGAACTTAAAAACTAAGCACAACGTTATTCTTAGCATCATGTTCTTGGATCCGCTGCAACGCACACGCGACTAACTACCTTCCACGTGCATTCTCACGTGTCCGACTTTTGATTATGGGAGAAAAATCCTAAGACCATGACCATTTCGGTTAGAGGATATGTCAGTGGATCGGTTTATATGGTTGACTCGGTACTGTTTTTAAGTATAAAGATGTGTGTTTGTCGTAACATTCAAAACAAAAATGGATCCTTGGGTACTCAAGTTGCTGCTGCCACAACTTCTTCTAGTGTTGATTATTCAGCATACTGATGCAAGCTCCATCATCAAATATCTTCCTGGCTTTGAAGGCCCTCTGCCCTTTGAGCTTGAAACTGGGTTTCCATTCATCTTATTAATTATTCTCTAGATTTAGTTAGCATTGTAAGGAAAGTTTGTTCTGAGTTTTGTAGTTAAATTCATTTTTAGGTACATTGGTGTTGGTGATGCAGAGGAAGAACAAATGTTCTATTACTTCATCAAATCTGAGAGGAACCCTGAAGAAGACCCTCTTCTTGTCTGGTTAAGTGGAGGACCTGGATGCTCTTCTCTCACTGGCTTTGTTTATGAGAATGGTAAGTAAATCTCCTTTTAACTCATTCTTATTTGTCTCTGCAGTGTTTTCAACGACTTGATTGAATTGAAAAAAAATCAGGTCCTCTTGCTTTCAAGGTTGAGGCCTACAATGGAAGTATCCCTTCGTTGGTCTCTGCTACACATTCATGGACTAAGGTAGCAAATGCAGTGTACAAAGTCTATGTTGGGAATGATCCCAATCACTCCCTTGATACCTTAGAACACAAGATTGCTTTGATACCAATTAAGACCTCTCCTCAAAGTTAAGAGAATTTGTGAAGAACAAACTAATAAAACAAATCTCTCTTTTTTTCCATTGTTTTCCCAACTTATGCTTAAATACAAAACTAAAAAAAAAAAACTAATTACTACGTGAACATGGGCAACTAAACACATCCACTACACCCTTCCACTAAACAAAACATTAAACGTATGAAACCATTATTTTGATCTTACGGCCATTTCATCTTTTTCTCCATATTGTATCTCATAAGTCTGTTGTTGGTATTATTAGTTTGTTACTAATTATATGATGTAAAAACACTATTCAGAATGGGAACTTCTTGATCTTGAAGTTTAAGAAAGTCTTTTCAGGTTGCAAATATAATCTATTTAGACCAGCCTGTTGGAACTGGCTTCTCCTACTCAAGAAACCCATTTGCTGATAGACCAAGTGACACAAGAGCAGCTAAGCGGGTCAATGAGTTTCTACGTAAGGTAAAGGGAAATTTCAAACTGTCCATTGAAGCATCTAATCTTGATGCATATATACTTTTGGTGATTGTTGCAGTGGCTAGACAAACATCCTGAATATTTCTCCAATCCTCTTTATGTAACCGGAAATTCTTATTCCGGTATAGTGGTTCCAGCTATCGTTCAAGAAATTTCAAATGGTAAGTTTTTTTTTCTGGTAACACTTCAAAATCACCTACGCTAGCTCTTTTCTTGATTCAATTATTTTACCAATTAATCACAGGAAACTATATATGTTGCAAACCTCAAATAAATCTCCAGGTTCATAAGGGATTGCTTGCTTCTTACTTTAATTCAATATACCTTATCAAGCATAAGGGACTGAAGTTTTGTTTTCTTACTCTCTCTCTCTCTATGCTTTCCATTGACAGGGCTATGTGCTCGGAAACCCGGTAACAAATTTTGAAGGCATTAACGCTCGCGTTCCATTTGCTCATGGAATGGCACTCATCTCTGATGAACTCTTTGAGGTACCAATTACACCATTGAGGATTCGTTCGTCTCTTGTAACCACAATGAAGCAACATTACAAACTCTTACATTTGTAGGCATTGAATATAAGTTGTGGAGAAGATTATTTTCACGTGGATCCTCTTAATACAAAATGTTTGGAACTCATTAAAGAATACGAGAAGGTATACCCACAAATTCAGGACTTTAGTTAGTTGAACGAATTGCGACTCAATGGTAAATCACTAACTTATATATATATATTCTTTGTGATTCATTTACAGTCTGTTTCTAAAGTATATCAACAACATGTTTTAGAATCAAACTGTGACAAAACATCTCCTGATTGCTATGTAAGCTTCTTGGTATCTTTGGATCAAATGGCTAGCCACTTAACAAACCACTGGAGAAGAGTATTGAACAAGGTTGTTTTTTGTGTAGACGTATATGTACTCTCTGTCTGAATATTGGGCTAATAACAAGAGCGTACGTAGAGCACTTAAAGTGACAAAGGTAATATATATGATAACTTATTTAGAGGTTGATTGTTTGTGGTTTTTGTTTTCGTATTTGGTTTTTGTTTTTCTAAAAATTATTTTTTCCCAATCAAGTTTTACCTTTTCGTTTTTGTTTTTTTAAAAACCATTTTGTTTGCCATTCAAGTTTTTAAATAAATTGACTCCCTAAAATTTAGGGAAACTAGTTTTTAAAATTTTTAACCAATTTGTGAAGAAAAGGAAAAAACCAACTTTTATGGGTTTTTACTACAAAAAAAGAATTTTAGTTTTTTTGTAGAAAATATATATTTTATTTAAATAAATAATATTTTCATAAAGATAAAATACCCATTCAATTTTTTTGTAGATAATATATCATTTAAACCTTAATGTAAAATAATTTATTTGTGTTTCTTATTTTTAAGTAAATAGGATATATTATATAATATTAATTAACTGCAAACAATTAGTGATTAATTTCTATAAAAACTCATTGAATAATTGTATTAATTATTAGACACACTAAACTCATTGAATAATTGTATTAATTATTAATACAACATATTATATTAATTTTAAAATAACCATTCAAGTTTTAAAAATAAATTATTTTATATAAGAAAATTTAAAAATAGTTTGTTTTTAAAATATATATATATATATTTTTTATAATTTATAGTATTTTACTATGTATATTTTACTATAATATTGTACAAATAAAATAATTCTAAAACATGTTAATGTCTTTTTTTTATTTTAAATAATAATCACTCTACTTTGATAAATTTATTGGTAACTTGAAATATTTTATTTTTATATTAATTTGAAACAATGTATTGATTATTTTTTTGAAAACAAAAAATACAGAGAAACCAAACACCAAAAACCAAACCTAAAAACTAAAAACAAAAACCAAAAGCTGAAAATCAAAAACAAAAATCTAAAAACTAAAAACTAAAAACCAAAATCTAAAACCAAATCTAAAAACCAAAAACTGAAACTAAAAATTAATGCAAACAATCATCACTTTAGTATCATTGATCATTGGTTCATCCTGGTGATCAAAATCTATGATTGCAGGGGACTAAAGGGAAATGGGAGCAATGTGACAGTGCGAAGGTGCATAACATTCAAGACATTAAAAACAGCATACCATACCATATGAATAACAGCATCAGAGGCTATCGATCTCTCATCTTCAGGTACACAAATATTTAACAATTTCACATGTTTGCTTCATTAATTAATTGGTTTGTAAATTTTTATGGCATTGATGTTTATGGTGAAAAGTGGTGATCACGATATGACAATCCCTTTCGTTGGAACTCAAGAGTGGATAAGGTCTCTAAACTTTTCAATTATTGAAAAATGGAGGCCATGGATCGTACAAGATAAAGTCGCTGGGTATATATACACCAATAAATTTTTCATTGTTTTCTAAATTTCTTTTACTTCATTTTGTATTAGGCTTTCAACCTTTTTATTTGCAGATACACCCAGACTTATGCAAATAAGATGACATATGCCACTGTGAAAGTAATTCTTTGATCCTCAATCATCATTTACATAAATGTAAAGTTTTTATATTCTACATCAAATATCTTGTTTGGTTAATGGGTTTGGTTTATATAGGGAGGCGGGCACACACTAGAATATAAACCATTGGAGAGCTCAGTCTTGTTCGATAGGTGGATAAGTGGTCAACCTCTTTAAACCTAGAAACCTTAATCTTTGAGTTAATTATCTGATTAATGTTGAAGCCAAAAGTGTTTCCGACAGCATATGGAGACACATTATGCTATTATTGTATTCACTAATTGTTTTTCTTGTTATGGACCGTTTTTCATTTTGCTTTCAAAAGATCCTACTTTGAGTATCCAAGGTACCATACATAACTAACATTAAAAATGTGGAATTAGGAATGTTAAAACGGAAAATTTGAAAAAATACATTTATATGAGATTTTAATTTGAAAACTACACCACTATTTTTTCTTTTTTTAAAACTACGCTCTTGTATATGTAAACTAACTAAATAATCAAATCTAAAAATTATTTAGATATGTAAGCTAATAATTTAAATAATGTTTAATATAGACCGTATCTCCTCGTACCTCCTCCTTATTCTTTTTGGTTATTCATTTTTATGAAGCTATCTTCCTCAGTTTATTTTCCCTTTCATTAACAGGTTTGTTATATCTGTCTTAGTTCCATTTTATATATTAGCCGTGTTCGTTTCTTAACCGCTGCGTCTAGCGGCAACAGCCTGAAAAAGTACTGTGATGGTGATCAAAATAACAGAATCTAAAGATGAAGTAATCGCCAATGGATTTTCAGAGACACAAAAAAACAAGACGCCGGTGCCGCTTAAATTCAGCGTCCCTTCTACTCGTTGTTAATTGCCGCTGCGACTGAAAAATAGGTTGCCGGTGCTTCATCGGTTTTATGTGTTGCCATGATAACAAGTTTAAATTTTGGTCGCTGATGCTAAATGCAGCGGTTAATAAACGAACATGGCTAATTCTCGTTTGTTATCCTCGCTTACATCATCTCATTTTTTTTGAAATTTAAAGAAACAAATATTTGATCTCTAACCGTCACTGTTTTTTTTTTCTTTTCTTTCTAACCGTTACACCTGTTGACATGAAGTATTAAAGAATGAAGATGAAGAGATCAAGTTGGCCTACATCATTGAAGTGGGAACTCTAGAAAAGCTACATTGAACACTTTGATGATGTAGAGAAAAGAACAGTTGTTGAAAAGGCAGATTACCCACATCACCAAAGTGGGAGATTTGAAAAACTTGCACTGAGCACTTTGACATTATAGGAATTTTTAAACACTGTTCACTACCGGTTACATTTCAAAATAGAGTTGTTGGAAATATAGCTGTTGGAATCCTATCTCTTTGTCCTATTCCTCATTTCTTTAATGCTTATTATCTTATATATCTGGCTATAAATAACCTTCTTTGTACACATAAAAATTTAAGGAATCAACTCCTTCTTTTCTCTCTTCTTTGGTTCAAATCTATTTTCTCTCTCTCTCTCTCTCAAATTTTCTCTTTGTCTCTCATCTGTTCTTCATTTTCTTACATGGTATCAGAGCTATTAAGCTCCTGATTTCCTATTTCTCTTTCGCAATTTTACTCTGATACTTTCTCTTTCTTGATTCATCAGTTTTCTGTCTTCATTTTCTCTCCAGATTTCTTTGATCCAGTGGATAATAAATCTATGTCCTTAAGTGTTTTATCCTCTTTACTTCACTCCTTGATAGGTAATAACTTGTGAAGATGGAGCAGCGTAGATCAGTCAACATTCCGGTTGTACTCAAGGGAGGAGGAAACTACATCACATGGTCTAGATTGACCAAGACAGCCCTTGGGGGAAGATGTCTTTGGGAGCATATCACTTCAAATGCCACACCAAGACAAATTACCCAAGAAGAAGATGGCAATGAGAATGTAGTGGTAGATGAAGGCAGAGGCGGCCCTGGGCATAAGCGGATGAAGCATGTGCTTTCGGCCGCCAACTTAATAAGTATCTAAGCGGCCACATTTTCCTAAAAACTCTCTGTGGTCTAGTGGTCATATGTGATCCATGACACCATGAGAAGCCGAGTTCGAATCCACCATGGTGCATAATTTTTTTTTCAGCCATTTTTTTTGTTTTGAGATTGTGGCCTTGAAAACTCTAGGGCCGGCTCTATGAAGGCAAATGGGGCCAAGAAGATCTCATGGTGCTGTCTACCTTACAGAGCTCACTTGATGGTCTTATCATGGACGGTTACTCACACTGTGAAACCGCAAAACTGTTGTGGAATACCTTGCACAAGGTTTACGGTAACACTTCAAACGTGACCAGAATCTTTGAAGTGAAGAGAGCCATCAACAACTTGCAGCAAGAAGAGATAGACGTCACTAAGCACCTTGGGAATTACAGTCAGCTATGGTCTGAGCTTGAGATGCTAAGGCCAAGCACCACTGATCCTGGTACTCTTAAGGAGAGGTGTGAGCAAGAAAAAGTCTTTGGATTGCTTCTCACACTGAATCCATGCTTCAATTATGTGCTTAAACACATATTAAGAGATAAGGAGCTTCCAAGCTATGATGATGTGTGTGCTCAACTTCATAAGGAGCTAGGATCTGGTGGGCTATTTAGTGGAAAGGGGAACGTGGTATGGGGGTGCCTATACTAGACGTGGTATGGGGTGCCTATACTTAATGGTGATGTTGTTTATAGCTCGGAAGTCTATACACATCCTCCATGTCCCATCCTTCTTGGGTACTAACAAAACGGGTACAACACAAGGACTAAGGCTTTACCTAACATAACCCTTGTCTAATAGATCCTGGATTTGTCTTTCTAGCTCCTTGGTTTCCTCCGGGTTTACCCTATAGGCTGGTTTGTTTTGCAAGGCAGCTCCGGGTATAAAATCTATCTGGTGTTCTATGCCCCTGAGTGGTAGTAAGCCGTGCGGGATCTCTCCTAGGAACACATCTTTGAAACTGTCAAGAAGCTTAGAAATCTCTGGATTAAGTGTCAACTCATCATAACCTGCACTCAAAAGCTCCTTAAAGATCATTAGCAGCATAATGTGTTTGGTAGCAACAACCTTTCGGATATAGCTAGGCCTAATAAGAAAATTAGAATTAACATATTTCTCCTTTTTCTTAACCATTTGTAAATGCAACTCATGAACTTGTGCTGGTGGGAGAGGTGCTAAGTTAATCTTACGCTTATCATGCATGAAAGTGTACATATTAAACTGACCATGATGCTTAGTTTCTCTATCCCATGGCAAAGGTCTACCTAATAGCACATGTCCAGCATGCATGGGTACTACATCACAAACTACTTCATCTTGGTACTTACCAATGCTAAATTGAATGGTCACTTGCTCTTTAATTTGAAGTTCAACCTTATCATCTAGCCACCTTAATCTATATGGATGAGGATGCATAATCTTTTCTAAGCCAAGTTCTTCAACCATGTATGCACTAGCAGCATTAGTGCAAGACCCACCATCAATGATTAGACTACGTACCTTGCCTCTGATATTACATCAGTTGTGGAATATGTTCTCCCTTGGGATGGTCTCAGCTGGTTGCACTTGGACACTAAGCAATCACCTGATCATCAAGCTTTCTCCTACATCCGGGTATCAATATCTCCAAACTCTTCTTGGACCATCGGAACATCTTCATCATGGGACTCATATCCTTCATCAGTGAGCAACATGACCCTCTGGTTTGGACATTCCCTTGCCATATGCCCTCGGCCTTTGCATTTGAAACATGTGATGTATCTGGATCGTTGAGGGTTAGCATTTCTACCAGGTTCTGTATGGGTGTTGTTGGGTTCAGTGGGTCGGCTCTTGTTCTGGTTGCCTAGATCAATCTCTTTTCCCTTATCCACTGGTTTTGGATAGTTGTTGGAGTTGTTGCTTGAACCTCAAGCGGCCTATGGTTTACTCCTGGTGGACTTTTTCTTGATGTGTTGCTTGGCTTGAATGGCTAAGCGGAATAAGTCCTTGAAGTCTAAGTAGTTCTGCCTCTCCACCTTGCTACTGATCCGATCATTTAGCCCATCCAAAAACTGAGCCATGATGGATTCTTCACCCTCATTGAGGGCAAGTCGGTTCCTCAAACGTACAAACTCCTCATAGTACTCTTCCACTGACTTAGTCCCTAGTCTAAGGGTCCTGAAACGCCTTTGAAAGTCTCTGTGGAAGTGCTGGGGGACAACACAATAGGTTTTTCATGTCTATCCAAGACTCAAGTGGCGTCAGTTGGTTCTTCCTCCGGTCTGTAGTGACTCTGTCCCACCATATCAAAGCATTGTCAATCAGTTGAGCCACTACAAGGGCTACTCTTTTGGGTCCCGGATGGTTGTAGTATTCCAAAATGTGATCCATCCTCTTCTCCCAGTTAAGGTAAGCCTCAAGGTCCACCTTTCCAGAAAAGGCGGGTGCCTCTTACTTGATGTGTCTTTGGTAGGGAGCTTGGGTGAGTCGTGCTCGGAGAGGTGGGTTGTAGTCCTCCTCTTATTCTTCTCCAAATTCCTCTTGAGTCTCATGTCTCCTCGGGTTCGGTTGAGGGTGTGGTCTGGGGTCATCTTTTTGACGTTGGTCCCTGGTGCTCGGGCCGGGGTTGTCATTGATGTGAACTCCAGTCCTCCTTGGGGGTTCTCCAGTTGGGAATGGTTGGTTTTGGGCTGTTCCCAAATTAACTCTCTGTGTGGGTGTAGGGACTGGCCGTTGCTCGATCCGGGTCAGTCGATCACCCAAGTCTTGGCGGACCATACCAATGTCCTGCCTCATGTTCCTCATCTCATCTTGTAGGTCATGGATAACCTGCATGAGGGCTGATTGTACCTTGTCTCCTATGGTTACCTCGCAAGAAACAAAGAAAAGATTTAGAGTTCAAAATAAATGTAAAGAGAATAATGAAAAAATATGGAAGTATTCAATATATGTTTCTTCTTTTTTTTTTAGAAAAAAAACTTAAAAGTAAACCACTAAATAAATAAACTTTTGTTTTTTTTTGAAATATGAAATATTCGAAACTCAAAGGGAAAAGAAAATTTAAACTATTGCAATAAACCAAATAAGGAAAAGTCTATATACTCGACCACGAAAAAGGCAAGTATGACCCTAATCGACTTGGATAACAAGTTTTCGACTAAATTCTTCCTAATATCAAATCAATCAACTGGAAAGAGTTAATGAAAGATTTTAGGTTAAACATGACGAGATGGGTGCAAAGAATCAAGGAGAAGGACGAGTCTATGGCCGATGATGCGATGCAAAGACTACTAACACTCGGATGCAATAATAACTACTAATCGAGACAAAGATGCAACAAGAAATCTATGTTTTTATGGGTTTTATATGATTATGCAAACCAAAACTAGATGAATAACATGAACAAACGATTTTTTTTGTTTTGTTTTGATTTATGAATGCAAAATAAGATAAGTAACAAACGGTTGCAAGTAACAAATGAAATGGATAGATGCAACCTGATGCTGAAGGAACTTCAACTCTAATACCATAAATGATACAAGCATAGGATGACAAAAGCTTATATGATTTGAGGCAAGAGAGTGAAACTCGATCTACACAAGGGTGGACCATTTGGACTGATCTAATCAACCAAGGGATCCGATGAACAAGTAACTGGATGGAATGAAGTGCACCACACTAGGGATGGAAGGCTCGTGATACAACACAATTCTCTTGGCCGTGGAGGTTATGATCTTACAAGGCAAAGAGAAAGAGGCGAGTTCTTGCTAGAGCTCTTAGGATTTTCACTAAGAAAAAAATTAAATTTTATATCATGCGTCCAAAAAAGTACAAATGGTTTACATGGGAGTTATATAGACGTCCAATACCGTGGTGATTTTGAGGGTCTTTGAAGTAAATAATAAAAAGTTTTGGAATAAAGGAAAGTCCTAATAGGCGTGCAAGCCAACTAATAAAGTTTGGGAAACAAATTTAAATAAAAAGAAACAAAAGGGACCAAAGATGCAAAACAAATCAAACCGTTAGAAATGAGAATTTAAATGCTTACCTTCTTACCTTTTGGGTTGGTTTGATTGGTCCTTAGATCATGCTAGACGTGCTGATATTCTATGCTGATGACCAACAAGTTGTTGTGGGTTTGGTCTGGAATGAAGAGCCAAAGATCTTCACTGGTAGGGTTGATCTTCTTGGATGGTCCATCACTCTTGGGACTTGGTTCTTGATCAGCTTGATCACCATTTGGCTTAAACTCAGTTGGCTTTACCTAAAAGTGATCAAAAGCAAGCATTATACTCTCATTAAACTTATGTTGAAGTATCTTAGTTCTTTGTCTAGTCATAGGTCCTTTGAACACAAAAGACATGGACACTTCTTGGGCAGCTTCTGGTTGGGACATCTTGGTGATCATGTCCTAGATATCAGGTTTGGTTAGGTCAGGTTCAGGTTCAGGCTCAATGTCCTCATCATTCCATCTCTCTTCAAGAGGTTTTGACTCAAAACTGGTTCATCTGCAAGGAAAAGAGACAAGTCAGTCACATTGAACATGGATGATACATTCATATCACTTGGTACGTCAAGTCCCTCAATGAACACTGTGGGATGCACAATCTTCTTCCCTTAAACAGAAACCCCTCATGTAAGTAGATCAGTATAAACGGTCCACCCATGTGTAGATCGAGTTTCACTCTCTTGCCTCGAAATGATACTAGTCTAGGCTGACAAAGGCTTATATGATCTGAGGCAAGAGAGTGAAACTCAATCTACACAAGGGTGGACTATTTGGACTGATCTAATCAACTAAGGGATCCGATGAACATGTAACTGGATGGAATGAAGTGCACCACACGAGGGATGGAAGGCTCATGATACAACACAATCCTCTTGGCCGTGAGGTTCTGGTCTCACAAGGCAAAGAGAAGGAGGCAAGTTCTTGCTAGAGCTCTTAGGGTTTTCAATAGGAAAAATTCTAAGTTTTATATCATGCGTTCAAAAAAGTACAAACAGTTTATAGGGCCTTATATATACGTCCAATACCGTGGTGCCTTAGAGGGTCTTTGAAGAAAATAATACAAAGTTTTGGACTAAAGAAAAACCCTAATAGGCGTGCAAGCCAACTAATAAAGTTTTGGAAACAAATTTAAATAAAAAGAAACAAAAGGGACCAAAGCTGCAAAACAAATCAAACCGTTAGAAATGAGAATTTAAATGCTTACCTTCTTACCTTTTGGGTTGGTGTGATTGGTCCTTAGATCATGCTAGACGTGCTGATCTTCTATGCTGATGACCAGCAAGTTGTTGTGGGTTTGGTCTGGAATTAATGGCCAAAGATCTTCACTTGTAGGCTTGATCTTCTCAGATGGTCCATCACTCTTGGGACTTGGTTCTTGATCAGATTGATCACCATTTAGCTTAACCTTAGTTGGCTTTACCTGAAAGTGAGCAAAAGCAAGCATCATACTCTCATTAAACTTATGTTGAAGTATCTTAGCTCTTTGTCTAGTCATAGGATCTTTGAACACAATAGGCATGGATACTTCTTGGGCAGCTTCTGGTTGGGACATCTTGGTGATCATGTCCTGGATATCAGATTTGGTTAGGTCAGGTTCAGGTTCAGGCTGAATGTCCTCATCAGAACCTGAGCATATACAACCTGTGAGAAGGAGTACATGGATCAGGAAACCATCAAAATGGATCAATACAAGAGTCTATTTCAATGCTGAAGTTGTGTCTCATCCCATTAGTGCAGTATGCTCCCTTGCTCAATATCCCAAAGAGCATCAAGCCTTCATCAGTGAGTTGGATCATGAGTGTATTCCAAAAACCTATGAAGAATCTATGCAACATGAGGAGTGGAAAGCTTCTGTTGAAGATGAGATAGGCGCTATGATCAAGAATGATACATGGTTTGAAACTGAGCTTCCAAAAGGCAAGAAAGCAGTGACAAGTCGTCTCCTTTATACCATCAAGTATCTAGCTAATGGAAAGCCATAAAGGAGAAAGACAAGACTGGTTGCAAGAGGATACACCCAAGTTTATGGTGAAGATTATCTAGATACGTTTGCACCAGTGGCCAAGCTACATACCATAAGGATTCTTCTATCTCTAGCTGTCAACCTAGAGTGGGATTTATTGCAGATGGATGTGAAGAATGCCTTTCTTCAAAGAGAGTTGGATGATGAAGTATACATGAGACCAACTCCTGGTCTTGCAAGCATGGTAAAGCCAGAGAATGTAATCAGATTAAGGCAATCTATGGCTTGAAGCAATCTCCAAGAGCCTCGTACCACAAGCTTAGCAAAACACTAAATGGAAGAGGATTTGTGAAATCTGAAGCGAATCACACTCTCTTCACTCTGACTAGCCAACAAGGTATTGTTGTCATCTTGGTATATGTAGATGACATTATCATCATTGGTAGTAACAAAGAAGGTATCCTCTCAACCAAAACTTATCTTAAAAATGCATTTGACATTAAGGATTTTGGAGAGTTGAAGTACTTCCTAGGGATTGAAATATGCCGCCCTAAAAAGTGTCTTTTCTTATCCCAAAAAAATACATACTTGACATTTTAAATGAGGCAGGAAACCTTGGAAGTAGACAGGCCAAAACACCATTGGAAGAAAACTACAAGGTGCTGTGAGAGGGTGAGTATGAGGATACCCCATTTGAAGATGTCAAGAAATATAAGAGAATGGTGGGCAAGCTCATCTCTCTAACCATCACTCGTCCAAATGTGTATTTTGCTGTAAACCAAGTGAGCCAGCACATGCAAGCTCCTAAGGTTCATCACTAGAATATGGTGGAGAGAATTTTGAGATACTTAAGAGAAGCACCTAGCCAAGGGGTTTGGATGGCTTGCAACAGGAGCACTGAAGTCGTAGGTTATTGTTGTGCTGATTGGGCTGGGACAGAGTTGATAGGAGATCAACAACCGGGTATTGCACCTTCATTGAAGGAAATTTAGTCAAATGGAAGAGCAACAAGAAGGTTTTCTCTTGTTCAAGTGCTGAGGCAGAGTACCATCTATGAGGAAACTTATTAGGGAAATCATATGGATCTAGGGACTGCTAAAGAACTTGAGCATTAAGATTAAGACGCCAATGACCATGCATTGTGACAACCAGGCTGCAATACACATTGCATCCAACTCTGTTTTTCATGAGAGGACAAAGCATATAGAGGTGGACTGCCACAAGGTGAGACATGCAGTGAAGCAGCAAGTGATATTTCCATGTTACACTAGAAGTGAAGATCAACTAGCTGACATATTCACCAAGGCAGCTAGCAGCAAGGTTTGTGAGTTCATTCATCCTAAGTTTGGACTCATAGACCTCTCTTGTCACTGATCCTTTTGCCATGAAGTTTTTTTACTCTTTTTCCTTTGCTTGGTTTTTTATCACAAGTGTTTTTTCCAAATAAAGTTTTTAATGAGACAATGCTTCATGGTTTCCAAGCCTTACCAGTGTCTATGGTCAAGCTTGAGAGGAGTGTTGACATGAAGTATTAAAGAATGAAGATGAAAAGATCAAGTTGGCCTACATCATTGAAGTGGAAACTCTGAGAAGGCTACATTGAACACTTTGATGTTGTAGAGAAAATAACAGTTGCTGAAGAAAAATGCAGATTACCTATAACACCAAAGTGGGAGATTTGAAAAACTTGCACTGAGAACTTTGGTGCTATGAGAATTCTCGAACACTGTTCACTACAGTTCAAATTTCAAAATAAAGCTGTTGGAAATATAGATGTTGGAACTTTATCTCTTTGTCATCTTTCTCATTTCTTTAATGCTCATTATCTTATGTATCTAGCTATAAATAGTCTTCTTTGTACACATAAAAATTTAAGGAATCAACTCCTTCTTTTCTCTCTTCTTTGGTTCAGATCTATTTTCTCTCTTCTTTGGTTCAGATCTATTTCTCTCTCTCGCTCTCAGATTTTCTCTCTGTCTCCACCTATTCTTCACTATGTTCACTATGTTCTTCATTTTCTTACAACACCTCTCACACAGGTGGAGTCTGCTTGCAAAGCATGGGAAGCCAAATGGATATCATATATTCATTATTTCATGGGCATGAGGATAAGATTAAAGCAAGCAAAAACCTATGAAGAACAATAACATGGACTCGACAATGGTTCCGTATCCTTCATTTTTGTGTGTTAAGGTCTAGCTAGATATACAAATGCAACATTATACACATCGTCAATGGAGCGTCCTTCTCAATGGCGCTCTCATGGGAAGAAATCAGACAAAAAGCCCGAATTCAAGCTTGGACATCTAGTAGTGTTTGGTTCAAGAGTGCCATCCCTAAACATGCTTTCACGCTGTGGGTAATCTATCAGGACAGACTCAATATCAGAGCTAGAACAGATAAATGGGGAATGAGTATCGACCCATCATGTTGTTTTTGCAACTCTGCTCGGGACAACAGGGACATGAACTTCGGTTTCTTGTTCTTCGAAGATTGGGATACAGAGACTCAAACGCCTCACTGCAAAATCCACCATCTACATCCTCTGAGCTGAGCTGAATAAACGCCTGCACGACTGTATTTCTACGACTCCAACATAGCTATATAACACTGGACCGAGCCATCAGAGACACCGTCCTAGCCAGAAGACACCGTACAAAAACTTTCGTGGCCTTGAGGCTCAATGGCTTATATACGTTTACGGTCGCGCGCTCAGAACGCAATCCTACATGGGTTTCTTCCTTTTTATTTTATTATATGTTTTGCAAGTGAGAATCTTATAATGTTCTAATCTTTTTTGTAAACTACAAACCTTTCTCATTTTATATGGAATTCACATTTCTGGCAATGAAGTAACATGTTTTGAATTCACATATGCAATGAAGTTAACATGTTCTGCCTTCGCAGTATGTTTAAGAAAAATCCACGAGAATAACTCAGACAATGGTTTTATATTTTATTTATTAAAATACCTAATTTGGATAAAACTGTTATTTTACATCTATTAAAGTATAGTTATCAAAAAACATAAAAAGAAATGTAGCTCTCAAATTTTAAAACTATAAATAGGGTAATTGTCAAATTATTATCTATAAGATATACAAGAGAAAGTTTTGAAATATCTTTTTTTAACATTTGTTTTATTAAATACATAAAATAATTTATGACACAAATTCAAGCATTAATGACACAATTTCCTTAAATATATATTTGTTGTTAAGTATGATTTTTTTGGTTATTGATGTAAATTGATTCTTGATTTAGTTTTAAACTAAATTAAATAAATTGAAAATTATCAATCAATCAAATTAAAATAATTAATTGGAAAGTTTTCCTATGAGTGAAACATCAACATAAATCATTTAAATGACTTTTCAATTAATATATAATAGAACTAATTTACAAATAATATTGATATGTTATTGAGTTAACTTGAATTAGGTCTTGGATTCTAATAGCAATATTATAAACATTTTTCATGACTTTTCAATTAATATATAATAGAACTAATTTACAAATAATATAGATATGTTATTGAGTTAACTTGAATTAGATTTTGGATTCTAATAGCAATGTTATAAACATTTTTTAAGAGTGAAGGATACATTAGAACCAGAGGCTATAATCTTGAAGAACCTAGTTTTATACAAAATAGTAATAATATTATACTGCGTCTTGACAATCATCTTGGTTTTCTGTTGCTAAGAAAATTTTATAAAATATCATGCTCTAATAGATAGGAACTCACGTTTTCGGAAACAATTATTTTTATGTCGTTAATAAAATTAATACATCAAAGAAAATTAAAAATCAAACTATTTTTATGTTTTTCTTAGTTTTTACTTATTTTTCATTTGGTTGCTTAATTTTACTTGTAGTTCTTATTTTATTCATATATTATGCTTCGTTTTGTTTAATAGATTGATTGCGTGGGGGAAAAACATTGATTTTACATTAAATTCCGTATAGTACAAACCATATATTTTCTTGTCCCAGGAAATTTAATCATTCCATAAATTTTAAAGTTTCTGAGATGATCTAAAATGGGTTCTGGGCTTTGAAAGTTTGCATGCGCTTTTCTTTTGGCATATGCTAGTATTTCTTGTATTTTTACAATAAATTCAAAATACTACCTATCTTAAAAACATTATTAACATCAAAATTTAGATAACATTATCATAATATTAAAGATTAAGTAAATATATCATTTATTATTGGCCACAAGAGATTTTGATGACTTTAATAGATCATGCAACTGCGGTGATGTGGGGGAGGCGAGATTATAGAATCTCACATGTTTGGCCGGCACACAAAAACTCAGATGGATTTTAGAAATTCTCCCAAGAAAGGTTTTGGAAATCAAGTTTTTCTAAAAAACAAAACTATACCGATGATTGGGGCAATTATTGCTTATACGGAGGATGAGGATCTAATCATACACATTCATGGTCCTTCTAATAAGTTCAAATTTTTCTCTTATTTATCTCAGGCTTTTATTTTTTTTCTTGATTATTTAATCTGTTTTTTTTATTATTATATGTTCAATTAAGAACTTTGTGTGAAAACTTTATTTATCGTGAATAGAGTTGGGAAACGAGTCAAATCAACTCCGCTTGACCCGCTAACCCATTGGGTCATTTGTTTTTCAAAAATCCAACTCGCGTAATCTGCAAAGAAAAATCCTTATTCACATTCTCTCATCAAAAACTTATGGATAGTCCAAAGGACCCACATATATTATTAAAAATAATAAATATATATTTTAAATATATTAATTATTTTAAAATAATAATATAATATTATATTTGTATAATTAAATAATTTTTATAATTTATATATTTTACGAAATATAATTTTTAAAAAATATGTTTTTTATATTTATGAGTTGGCGGGTACCCGTAAATCAATTTTGGACATCATGCATCTGTTCCGCTTGAAATAAGCTTAACCCACAATTCAAAATTCTCAAATTACTCGACTGACTTGTGCTCTGCAGCAGGTCAAACATGGTGGAACCCATGGATTTTAATTACAATACCAAGCTCTAATCGTGAATATTTCATAATAGAAGTTTTATGTAGCTTTGCAAACTGAACATATGACCACTATTTTGTTGTCCAATGTTATCGGTTTATGATTTAATATTGAGTTAAAAAGAGAATATGTTCATTTGAATGCATATAGTGTAATAAATTTGGTGGGATGGTCTTGCTAATTCGTCTATATATTAGTATCATAGTGTATTTCCAATTAGTCACTTATTAGGTTATAAGAACATAGGTCTCCAAGATTAGGATATATATATATATATATATATATATATATATATATGTATATATACATATATATGCTAGTATCATGATTTATGTTTCATTGTATTCTCAACAAATTGAAAAGCACCAATATATAGTTCATCACCTTTTAAAGATAAATCATTAATTGCTGCAAAAACACGTGGACGGATTTTTAGCAAAAAAAAAAGAGTTAATTGGCTTCCTTGCTTCTACGCGCTATTACTATTAGGTGATTATTTTTTCTTTGCTAAACTCATTTTGATTCCGATTTTACCCCTATTGTAGCCTGTCCAACTTACCCCAGCCCTATGTTTGCGTCAGATTACTTAATCTGACACACTCTCTTCTCCTATTTTAATTTTTTTTTTTATTTTCTCTCCCTCTCCTCTCCTTTCGTATATTCTGAGCAACTCTTCTCACTTTTTATCTTGTTCTTTTTCTGTTTTCTCCTTTCCTCTCTACTTCCTATAATTATGATCTTCATATAATTAAATTATCTTTTTAACATTCTATTTGTTATAGATTACACAATTTTATTGTTCATCCTCTACAATATTCGTTAACAACTAACACCTCTATTACATGTATTGTTACATCTACAATATTCGTTAACAACTAACACTTCTGTTAACACATCTGATATATGTTTTTGTTAACAGCTAACACATTTATCAACATCTTTAATATTTGTTAACAACTAACATCTTTGTTAACTCTTCTAGTATATGTATTTGTTAACAGATAACACATCTGTTAACATCTACAATATTTGTTAATAGCTAACAAATCTGGTACATGTATTTGTTAACAAATATCACTTTTGTCAATATACATTGTATGCATATGTGTTATACTATTTATGTTAATCATCTATATTTATCTTAACATTCATTGTACTAGTACTATATAAGAAGTTTGAGTAAATTGGCTTCTATGGTTTATTATTCAAATTTTTCCTAATTTTCATCGTTAAACCGAATAAAAAAAGAAAAGAAATATGTGTTAGAGAATCACCTAGATGAGAGAAAGAGAGTGTCAGGAGAGAAAGAGAGTGTCAAAAGAGGGAAAGAGAGTGTCATGAAGGAAGTAGAGGATCAAAGGGGTATAAAGGTCAAACTGAAGCAAAAGTGTTAAGGCAAATTGTCTTTGTGTCAACTCATGAGTATTTTCTTAATACGAAAAATTTGGGTATTCAGCTAAATCACCCAAAAAAAGAAAAACACTTGGACGGATTTTCACCACAATGCCTATGCCCGTGCCCCTTCAGTCCACAGTTATATTTGCAAACACGACCATCACATTGAAAAAGGCATGAGGAGGGCCGGGAGGCATTGCTGCCTGGATCAGTGCACAAATATATACATAGTTGACAGGGTGATTGTGGTTGAGTGGTAAGGAGGCGGGGCTGGAATGCGAACACGTTTTAGGTTCGATTCACCTGCTGCGCGAAACTAAGTCACAATTATCTTGGTCACCTTACACGGATATGAGCCCATACTTTAAAGCCCATTTGAATATCCAGAAAGATGGTCTATCCGTGGGCTGCACCTCTCATTGGAAATTAATCTGGGCTTCTCCATGAGCCTGATATACCACCAGATCAATCCAAAAAAATATATACGTAGTTCTAAAATTAGTATTTTCCTCTTGAGATTATTAAAGTTATTGAAAGTAACACATATCTGTTACAGCCGAAACGCTGTGGTTAGAAAACAAAATTGTTCATATTACTACAAGAAAAAGGCTATCGAGGTTGTTTTGATACCCATGTTATAGAGATTTTGTTGGGATTATACTGAGAAGAAAATGTTATATTGTATTCTAATTCTCTGTGGAGAGTTTTATTTAGGGTGAATTTGATCAATATTCATAAGAGATATAAAAATTAAGAATATAGTCATAGTAAAGCATATATGATAATTAAACTTATGGTGAACGTCTTTCTCCTTCACTTACTTGCGCGTACAAATGAAGTGAGTGAGACATTTCTAGCTTAACACTTATTTTACAAAAATCGCATTTATGAAAACGCTACATATTATATACGTGTTTCACCCCATAGACCACACTATACTATAATATTTATGATATGCATAGGCACTAGAAAAGCGAAAGACACCAGCAATATAAGTGTCTTTAGAGTTTGAAGGTTAACTCCAATGCAGTGAGATAAACATTATATAAGTAGAAAACATAAAAGACTTGAAAATGTTGGATTGTACTATATAGGCGATATATATAAGGTATGAGAACATATAAGGGCAATGCCGGCAAAAAAAATCTATTACACTATATATGATATGATATAGTCCGCGGAAAGCGCATAGAAAACTAGTTTCAGTTCACAAGGCATAACATGAGGTGAAAACGTATGTGTACAAATGCAAGAGGAAAAATATGATTCATGCAGTAACAAAAAGGCATCAACCTGGGTAGAGGCGACTATAGGTGGAACGTATAGTAACTTAACAATCGTGTATTTGAACAGTACAAATAAAATTATTTTATAAAGTTCAAAGTATAGTAAAAATATAACATTCTAGTGCACACGACAACTGCATTCCGTCGGGATGAAAAGTAATGAAGCATGGGGGGGATATTTGTATGAAAATTGTGTTGGTTGTAGGTAGATGAAACATATAATACAACTTATGAACTTAAAGAGCTCCCGATTGGTGGAATATACTGTAAATGACGCTAGTATAAAATCACAACTGTCATGTATGGCCATTTAAAAAACTATACTATGGTATATCTTAGATGTATATGTACCACATTAGCAAAATGTACAACATCCGGACTACCATATGAAAGGACGAAACATCTACACATGCTATCAATACAAAACTATATTCTTACTCTTGTGCATATTGGAGCAACCATTCCAACGTAAGTAGCGCCCAATTTTGTGGAATGAACTATATATGACTTTAGTATAAAAACTAAGAATAAGTTTAGACTGAGATAACATACTATAATTTATGATAAATTTTATAGTTTTCTGATTAAATTAAAACAACAAGCACATAAGACAGACGTATTTATTTGTTGCATATTGTAAACATGAACTGTGAATGTGATACAATGGGAGAAGTAGAATATGAAATAGTGAATACATCATTAAATACATATTATATTATATTTAATATTGTAGAGAATTAACCCATATGTTATATTCCTTTGCATCAACTGTGTTTAAAAATGTTGAGCCCATTCTAAACTATAAGCGATATATAGTATAGAATGGAACTCATGGTCTATGCACGGACATCAATAGCTTACACAACATCAAACCCGACATTATCCAATATTTAATATAGTATATGATAGATATGCTGGATATGGACTTAAAGGAATAATAAATAAATAAAAAATTTGGCTTAAGTTGCACACATGGAGCCTATCAAAGGTAGCAATATGCCATAGGTGAACCTTACTAACATACTAATGAAGACTTGCACTAGATAATACATCCGCTTTTTAAAACAACTGCAATAATTCTATAATATACAAGCTATAATATAGAATAGACTGGTCAAGTTACAATAACAACAACAACAATGTAACATTATCGGTATTGATAAGGCATTTGCACACATACAATTAAAAAGGGGGTGATGGTTCGACAACAATGATGTTATTTTACAAATGGCTACTATGTAACTAAATCTTTAGTTCTCCTCGTGCATGAACATAACATGAAACTTTAACAAGAAAAACATACATGTACAACGTAATGCGACCATGTCAATGAACGTGCGATATAATGAAACCAGTAGAGTAAAGCTGCAAAAACATTAAACTATACCATATAAACAATAATATAGAACGAGATTGTATCATATGGAAGAAAGTCAAGTTCATCTTCACAGTTGGAGGCAATTAGAGGAGAACACACGTTTCACACATGGAAATGGTTAATATAAGCCATTCTTTCATTGGCGATACACAAAAAAACTTATGCATCCAACATATTTGTAAATTATTGACGTTATTCTAAACTATAAGGATAAAATGGAAAGTTTCATTATCATAACCAACATATGGTGATGATAATGATATTGTTCAGTTGACGTGACAAGAACTAGTGTACATATACAATGGGTAACCAATTGAAGTGACAACAACTGGTGTACAAACAAAATTGAAAACGTATGGGATCCCATAAGCATAATCTGGGGGACCTGAGATTCCGCCAACTGCTCCTATTGAGCATCAGAAAAGGCTATTTATATGACCTCTATTCATTGCAAATGGAAGTAGTTGTCGCTTCTTTTCCGGCTCATTGGTTCGTAACTGTCTAATACAAACGCTCTGACAATCTTAACTCTTCCATCCTATATATTCCTATGAAATATTTAGATTATTACAAAATGAATGGTCCACATATCGCAGGTGTCCGTATACTATTGATTTAATGTTGTAGTATAGAACTCTATTACGAGAGATATACACATATTTATAAATTGTGCAAAAGAGGTAAACCAAATAACAAGCTTTTTCAGTATGTTGAATGAAATATACATGTAATGTAATGTTGAAGCCATAAAGACATAAATATATTTTATTATATATAAAATTACACTACAGTATCAAGACATATGATATAGTCTTTCTTAATCCAGTAATAACGCTATACAAACATTACTATTTTACTAACATTTACCTTCTCTTATCCACATACTATTTCATCACAGCCATGCACACACACATGAATATATTTCGTAGGACACAAAATATGCAAGCTTTGTAAACATACATCTCCATATGCATGACTCCACAAACATAACATGCAAAATATACTACTAATGTTCGCAATATAGTATAAGCAGCTCACAAAAATACAACTTAACCCGCCTGCGTTATGTGGTTTTGCTTCGAGAAGCATCAAATTTATTAATATTACCAACAACAATTATACTATAATACTTTCACAAATAATTTAGTCCTATATTGGTGCTTATCACAACCATGCACGTACACATGAATGCATGGCAAAGGACAAACATGTGTGAAATGTTGACATATACAACTCCTTCTCGAGTACTCCCTAACCATAACATGCAAATTATACTACAAACGATGTCCATGTAGTCTTAACATATCACAAAAAGACACCGACACACATCCGGATTATGTGGAATTGGTTCGACATGCATCAAATATGTATATAGTACAATTGAATCCTATACTATTATCTGAAAAGGCATAGTCTCTTTTTTTTTTATATTTTGGGTATCATTACTATCTTTGTGGTCCATATAGTATAGTATAATACTTCATCTTCTTCACCCTTTCCAGAAACTTGGATAGCCAAAACCGCGGCAAACACAAAGTCAAATATGCAAACTTCACATATTAAGGATCCAAAACCCTAGAAGATTAATTTTAATAACAAAAAATTGTATGATAATAACTTTTTCCATACCCTTCGAAGACTGTTTCCATTATATCTGTAAAAGGGACAAGATTTCAGATTAATTTCCCGTTAATCCATGGCAGTGAAAATGACTTTTCGTTATCCAGAGAGAAGAGAAATATCCATGGATAATTTTGTCACTTTTGACCATATTATATAACATATCGTAGCTTCAGTGATGTAATGTGTAGATTCTTATTTTTTTGTGCTCTATGTATATGTCGCCTAATTCCCCTTTTATCTATAGGATTCTTTATCTAGGAGTGGGAACCGATATTCGCACTGTCGATTCTCGTTTATTTAGGAAGGTAAGGTAAACCTAGATTTTCCATAGGTTCCGTATTTCTGCTAAGCCAAAAACGTCAAGCGACCAAAAAATGAGAATAAACTATATGACAATGAATTAGTAAAAACAAAAAGAGAGCAAAGAGGATCTTATTCTGAATCTGTGATTTGAGCGTTACAACAGATAAAACCTTGGCGGAAGAGCTGTTGGTGAGTTCCTAGTTCTAACCTTGTAAGACTTGAATAACCTAGTTGAGTCGCAGCTCGATAACAGAAAACAGAAATATGCTTAATTGCCCTAAATGCTATGCTTGCTTTGAGTAAGATTTTTTGTGTGTCCCTGCATCTTCAGCCTTGAAGCCCTTATATACTCCTCCCATAGGCGGTTTACTCTTTTCCCTTCTGCCCTTGATCGAATTTATCGCTTCGTGGAAAATCTTCCATTTTCCTTCGATCTCCATGATTATCTTCGGAAACTTAACATTTATCTTTTGAGCGTAACATTTATCTCTTCCTGCAAAATAAAAAATAGGACCACCATAACTATTGGGCTCGATTTTGTATAAAACCACGAGTGGGCTTTTAGCCGGGTTTTAAAAATTCTTAGGCTGTTTTTTGACTTAAGCGTTTTTAAGATTCTATCGAAAGTGTACTTCTGAAACGACGTTGATCCCGAAGAGAGTTTGAATCTCTCGCATACTGAAGACAATTATATGTGTTTAGTTAACCGTTGCCGTTTTACACGATCAATTCCAACTTTACACGATCTCGAAATTGTCTTTGAAATATTTAGCTCAATAGATTTTACCTCCTTCGTACGTGGTAATAAGATACACCTCCCTCAGATTACTAGACACGTACGTAGACAACTAACAGTAATCCTTCTCCACGTCCTCTCCAGCTTTCCAGACCAGTCTATAAGATACTTAATGGTTGAACAAGTTGCATGCTCTATGTGGTAATGGTATCCTTGAAATCGTGATCTCACCTATTCTCCCTCCGTAGGGATTCCAATCAATTTAACTTCTCAACTTCCACTAGTTTCTGGAGTATCAGATCAAGACCGATTCTAGAAATCGGCTGCTGCTTCACGTATTCTGATTTACGTTTCATGAACAACTTGTCGACTATCGTCGTGTTAAACAGTACAGAAGTAAGTGTACCGAACCGATAATCGCCCAAAATAGAACGAATCGACCATCTCATTTCAATACAATCAGCTTTCTTCAGCTTTATTTCCGGGAGGTTTATAACTTTGGACATTTTCATCAGATTGGCTACATTGAACAGCACTTGAACTCGAACGAAATCCTGAGTTATAGTTTGGTAGTGTCGAAAGCAATCACTTTTGACTTCCCTATCAGGTCTCCCAGCGCTGCGAGTGCTTCGATTGTGTAGTAATTCACTAGGATCTTGCTAATCTGCACCCAAACACGGTATATATTGTAAATAGTCATCTAGAGGGTTCTCCACCCACCTCTCTAAGATCATCACCCATTCATTGTAGGTCTGAACACCCTTCTTCAACACATCGAGAAAATCATGTTCCATTTTAAAGGTGAACAAAAAAAATTCTAGGGAAAGCGCTACTCCCCTCACCATTCTTTCTTTTTGCCTCTTCCTTGGCATGGTAAGGATTAAACCTGGTATTTTTTGGCACTTTGGATTCAAATCACGGCTCATTAAACTCAGAGCGTTCTCTTATTCTGAGCTGGAACCAGATAGATCCTACAATGTAAACTGAATGTATTCTTCTTCAAGTGACAGAGCCATAAGAGCTTTATCCATGGAAAATTGCACTGATATGGGTATTGGGACAAGAACAGAGACAGAAAACGGCAAAACCAAAAACTTAAAATATGGATACGATGAAGGTACACAATAAAATACATATATATTAAACTATATATTTTATCATCTTGAATTTGTGAATTTAATCTATATATTTTATCATCTTATATCAAACAATTTTATTATTGAAGACTATATTGTTATCATCTTGAATTTGTGAATTTAATCAATAAATTAAACTTTAATCTGATATTTAGAGTTTATCAAATCTATACTATTATTTGCAAAGTGATTTTTCGCATTCAAATTGTCACGTTAAATGTTTAGAGCGGTTAAAGTTTTTTTCAACTTTAATAAGAAAATTTAGATATAGCATTTAGTGTTAGTTATTAATTACATAAATGAATTATGATTATGAGATCAAAACAAATCCTGATTTATAATTATACGGCTGCTGAGATTATGATTATCGGCTCTCATTATTCAAAAGAAAAATGAAAAGTGTAACATAGGTTTACTTGCTTACTACTAAATATATATATATATATTTGCTAGCTACCTTTCATTATATCGGCTCTCACTATTTAAAGAAAAAGTTTAACATAGATTTACTTGCCTTTCTTTAATAAATAATTAGTTTTATTTATTTGTTATAAATTATTTATAACATATTAGTTATATAATGAATTTATTATTGATTTAAAAGATAACTTTTTGTATATTATGTTCTTATACAAATTAATACTTTTATTTATACAAAATAATAGTAGTATTTAATTAATAATCTATATAATAATTATTATTTTAACATGATTATGCCAACATGTACCAGAAAATTATTCGGTAAGTTGATAAAAGACATAAAATATCACATTTCTACTATTATTTTCATGTTTATTTAATTATTTTATCCTTATTTTTTAAGAAGGAAAAATATACTTATAATCGTAGGATTAATTAATCTTAGACTTAGGGTTTGAGTTGAGGGATGAGATAGCGTTTTGGAATGTAGAGTTTGGATTCTAATTAATTTAAAATTCTTTTACTTTTTAATAAAAAAGATATTTGTTAAAATGTTCTTTTATGAATAATAGTAGTAATAATTCGGTAAACTTGTAAATTCTCGGGTTATGATATATGTCAAAAACTCAAAAATAAAGCATTTGACATTGATGTCATGTACTTCATCTTTCTAGTCTGACGTTCTTCTTCATCCTTCATGTGCTTCTTCTTTCCCATATATAACTATCCGTCCCCACAAACTTCTTCGTCCTTCATGTGCTTTTCTTCATGTGAGACGGCTTTAAAGCCATCTCCATGCTGTTACCGTTTCCGGAACCTCCAACCGATATACTTTAAAGCTTTTAAAATCTCAGTCA